>PVJS01006605.1:37772-59346 GCA_004027185.1 Glis glis
GTGTGTGTGTGTGTGTGTGTGTGTGTGTGTGTGTGTATGTGTTTTACTGGGGATTGAACCCAGGGGCATTCTGCCTCTAAGCTGCACCCCCAGCCCTATTTTATTTCTTATTTGGAAACAGGGTCTCACTAAGTTGCTGAGGGCCTCACGAAGTTGATGAGGCTAGCCTTGAACCTGCAATCCTCCTGTCTCAGCCTCCCAAGTACTAGAATTACAGGCATGCACCACCACGCCCAGTTACTAAATTCATTTTTAAACTAAATTAACAAATGTCAATTTCTGTTGCTTATTATCAAAGATAGGTACAGAAAGAGCAGAGACAAGGGAGCAAGACTTTTTGTTGATATCTCTTACTACAGGCCAGGGTAGTGTAATCAAACCAGAGGAGGCTTTATCAGAAATCCCAGGAGAGCTTCCATACAATTCACATGTGGATTTTGGAAAGGCTTTTGCCTAGGCCTGGTTGAAAATCCTTCCTCCCTGGGAGGCTGAGACAGGAGGATCATAGAGTTGAGGACAACCTCCGCAACATAGTGAGACCCTGCTTCAAAATAAAAAAATAAAAGGGCTTGAGGGTGTATCTCAGCCCTTTTTTTTTTTAATTTTGAACCCAAAATGCCCTGGGTTCAAACCCCAGTACCAAAAATTTTTTAAAAATAAATCCTTCCTCCAAAGGATAATATACAAACAATACTGAGCCCTAATTCCAGACACATCCTGTGTGACATTTCCATAGAGTTGAATGAGGTGGCAGTTTCGAGACAAAAAGGGAGTGAGAATGATTCTGGAAAATTCCCCACCTAAAACGAGGGACCAATCCTCATCCCGGTAAACGGTGGGCTGAGCTTGCCAGAACTTCTGGCTTTTCCAAAAAGTGAGAATTCAGTACGATCTGCCATTAGCAGAAGGAGGTAATCGCAAAAAAATAATTACCAGTAAAACAAAACAGGGTTATTAAATTCCATCTGGAAATTTTGCCTGCTCCAGGCTCTAAGCCCAAGGCCTGCCGCCTCTTTTCTGCAAAGAGAGGCTGACGGGGAGAGTAAATCAGGCCAGCCTCAGACCGAGTCTTCCTTCTTTGTGCAATTAGCAAGAGCATCGCACAGGCAATAACTTGGCCACGATGTGACTCGATGTTACTCAATGCAGGACCGATGGACCCTGTACACAAATGTCCACCACCTTGGGCACTCTGGGGCCTGCAAACCTCCCTTCAAGCCCAAGCTACCTTTTCCACTCACTGCTGAGATTTTGCTGCATGCCTCGGACACATCCAATCCAGAGGACTTTCCACGCCATCCGGCCTGGAAGTCATCCTCAGCCAGCATCTTCGACATTATCTCCCACTTTCCATCTCCTTATTTTTGCTCTGCACCTCTGCACATATTCCAATAGCCTCCTACCACCCTTTGCCGGAAAAAGGAGGGAAAGAAAATGCTCAGCCAAAAATGCAGAGCTCAGGAGTCTCCGTTACCTCTTCATGCAGCAGATGGACTGCTCAAAGGACCGAGGGACTAGTCCAAGGTCACAGCTCACGTGATTGGCAGGACCGAGTTATGTTCAGTCTTATCCATTCGCTACCCACTGAGTATCTCTAGAATATCTTTGGTATTGGAAAGAGAGCAGTAGATGGACAAGCAAAGCCCCTCCCCTCCAAAAAAGAAACACAAGCAAGAGGCCGTCTGATAGAAAGCCAAGCAGGTGTGGAGACGGAGTCCAGGGATGGAATTCTAGAGCAGTGTGCTATGTTTGCCTTCGTGTCCTTGGGGCTGGGACCTGAGATTGCTATGCAGTTGATAATATCTCACCCAGAAAGCTAATAAAACTCATTTTCACAGACCCATTTTTAGCAGGCAAGCAGCTAACAAGACTAGCTCATCAGCCGAGCTGTGGATGGAGCAACATTAGACGTCTCGCTGGGAGAGCCAACAAGGAGAAATCGCGCAAGGAACATAGCCGCTCGCTCTCCAATCCTCCCTGCAGGGAAACACCGAGACCAAGAGCCATGCTATCTGCAGGTCGTGTATCCCTAAGGAAGCTGGCCGCTTTCCTTCCCCCATCACCTGTGCGGAGCCGCCCTCAGAATATTCTTTGTACAGAAGGGCAGGTGTGCCCACCTTTGCTCACTCTTATGCCCTCTGGTGAAATCGCCTTATAACCGGAGTCTTCTATCCAGTTCCTGTTTCAAGTATCTATTACATGAAACAAACTGTTATGGCCTGAATGTTTGCGTGCCTCCAAAATTCACGTAGGGAAATCCCAGGTCCCAAGGTGATGGTATTAGGAGGTGGGGACCTTCTGAGAGATGATTAGGTCATGAATGGCATTCAGGCCCTTATAAAATAGATCCAAGGAAACGGGTACGATGGTGCGTGCCTGTAATCCCAGTACATAGGAAGCTGAGACAGGAGGATTACAGGTTCGAGGCCAGCCTCAGCAGTTTAGAGAAATCCCCAGCAACATAGCAAGAGCCTGTTTCAAAATATAAAGGGCTGGGGGTGTAGTAGCTTGGAGGTAGAATGCCCCTGGGTTCAATTCCCATTACCCATATATATATATATATATATATATATATATATATATATGTATATATATAATACCCATATATATATAATACCCATATATATATAATACCCATATATATATATATAATGGGGATTACCATTATATATATATAATGCTTATATATATATATATATATAATACTTCTCCCTTCTACCATGTGAAGACAGTGAGAAGACACCTTCTATGAACCAGAAGACAACCCTCACCAGACACCACATCTGCCAGGACCTTGATCTTGGTCTCCACCTCCAGGATTATTAGAAATGTATTTCTTTTATCATAAGTCTATGGTGTTGTTTTTTGTTTGTAATAGCAACTCAGACTAAGTCACAAACTCATCCCAAAACTTAGTGGCTTGAGGCAGGTCATCATGGTCTCTTAGGATTCTGGGGTGAGCTGGCTCGGCTGGGTACCTCTCGCTGGGCATCTACCCTGTATTTATAGCCAGATGGTGGCTGCAGCTGGAGGCTCGACTGGGCTGCACATCTGACCCAGGCCATTCGGGCTGCTTTAACAGATGACAGACTGGTGGATTAGACAACGGAAACTGATTTCTCCCCGTTCCAGAGGCTGGGAAGGCCAAGGTCAAGGTGCAGAGTGAGCCCTTCGGTTCCTGGCGAGGGCCGCTCTCTGGGTTGTAGACAGCTGTCTCCTTGTAGCCTCACATCATGGAGGGGGAGTGAGGAAGCACGTTCTCTCTGGTCTCTCCTCTTATGGGTACTAATCTGATCATAAGGATTATACTCTCAAAATCTAAATTGCCTCCAAAAGGCTCCATCTCCAAATATCTTCACGTTGGGGATTAGGTTCTCAACATATGAATTTTGGAGGGACACAAAAATACTCGGTCCATGACAACATCCAAGATGTTTCACTCAAGTGGCTGGCAGTAAATGGTGGCTGTAGGCTGGGAGCTCCGCTGGGGCTATTGATTTGGGGACCCACCAGTGTCCTCTCCATGTGCCTCGGGCCTGTTACCACGCAGAGGCGGGGTTCTGAGACGGAGCATCCCAAAAGACGCAGGGGGAAGCCGCCGGGCTTTTATAACCTAGCCTTAGAACATCTCGGGACATCACGCTGCCCCGTTCTACTAGGTAAGCAAGTCACGAAGCCCAGCCCAGACTCAAGGGAAGGAAATTAGAATGTTACGTGTAGATTCAGGGACGGAAGGAATTGGCGGATGCCATTTCGGGAGGCTGCCCCAGAAGCAGGCCTTGAAATGACGATTCAATTTGTGTGCAAATTATTTTTAAATTTGTGTGCTCCCAGGAGAAATGGGTCGAGAGCGCAGGGGAAACAGCTCAGGGAGCAGAAAGAAAGTAAACCAGGGAGCCAGGCATGGTGGTACACGCTTGTAATCCCAGTACTTTGGGAGGCAGAGACCAGAGGATCTGGGTTCGCGGCCAGCCTCAGCTCTCTCTCTCTCTCTCTCTCTCTCTCTCTCTCTTTACTTAGTGAGGCCCTCCACAACCTCATGAGACCGGGTTTCAAAATAAAGTATAAAAAATAGGGCCGGAGGTATAGCGCGGAGGTAGAACACCCCTGGGTTCAATCCCCGGTACTACAAAAAAAAAAAAAAAAGAAAGTAAACCAGGGGGCAATTATGGGGTAACCTTCCAGCTTCAACACAAATGCAAAGATGAGCTGTACAGTATAAATGACGCCTTAGAGTAAGACCCGACTTGAAGCAAGGGGACGGAGCCCTTGTTATCCTACACCCGTCAGCCACTGGTGGGCAGGTGGGGACACTGGGAATGCATAAACACCGTGCACTTCCCACTCTTCTGCACATGGGCAGCAGCCCCAAGGACTGTCCTCTAAACAGAGCTATCCACGCTGCTCTCAAGAGGAAAACAGACCGACGTAGAGGGGAGGGGCACAGAATGGAAAAGGGACCTAAAGTGATTTGAGCCAAAGACCAACTCCATCTGCTACCACTGGCTTAGGTGGTTTGGGGGAGAGCAGAGAAGTGGGGATTTGTCAGTAGCATATCCCCATTATTTCATTTCACTCTCACCGCTACTGCATGAGATGGGTCCAGGAATCCCCATTTTCCAGAGAGAAAACCCATGCTTGGAAAGATTAGGCAACTTACCCACAGAACAGGACCTGAGCTCAGAACTGTCTGACCCTGAAGTCCACGCTCCTTCCTTAAACCACACACTAGAGTCGCAGAAAACTAGGAAACTCTAGCTAAATGCTGCCTCTCACCACAAATCGTACTTGGGAGGGCCTTTGGGTACAAAAGCCTGGGTTTCCCTCTGACATCTCACAAAACCACACCATTTGCAGAAGGCTCTGCACTGCTGTGGAGGACGTGGCAAAGTTCTCTACCCTTCAAGCCATGTTATTCTCAGGAGAGACGCTGAGGACTCTGCCCCCCATCTAAAGCGGCAGGTGGGGTCTTATCTCTCCCTCCCAGGGGATAATGAGCAATACCTAGAGGCATTTGGGGTTGTCACAAGGGGCAGAGGGGTGTTGCTACAGCATCTAGTATATAGAGCCTAGGGATGCTGTCAAACATTCTACAGCTCACAGGATAGCCCCCACGACAAAGAATTATCCCACCCAAAAAATCAAGAATGCTGAGCTCAAGAGACCTGGTGAGGGTCTCCGGCCAAACTGAACATCCAAGAGAATGGCTCCACCTATTTTTATGTGAGCCAAAGTCTAATTCATATTGAAAACTGGATTTTAGATGGTTGGTTTTGTCCCCAGGAAGTACAGCGAGCCCTTTCCTTTCCACCTGGGCAGCACATGCTAGTTAAGAGTCCCTATTGTTCCACATTATGACTTGCCCAACAACCCACTGACATATGACATTCTTGTGCCTGAGTAGATATCCAGCCACCTTCTCAAGGGAAGAAGTGACAGGAATGTCAACCGTGAGGAAATGAGTAGGGGGATGAGTTCCCATAATGTCCTGTGGTCTCTCCCCATGCTGGTGTGGGGCTTCTTAAACAGAATCTGTCTAACCAGAGGGAGAAGATGGCAGGGTGTCTCTGCATTTGTAAATGTTGTCTATGTCTACCTGTAGGCGAAGTGTGGCCACAATTTCATACGACTGATCATATTAAACACACTTAAACACCCAAATGAGTGTTTCCCTTCAACATAGTCACTCTGGGAGGCGGTACACTTGTATTATCAAGTCTTCCCTAGCTCGAAATAGATGTGTGCTTCATCCTTTGGAATCGCCTTCCAGTTCAGCTTAGAACAACAAAAGAAAAAAAAAATATAACACCTCATTATCTCTGAGTCATAGACCTTATTTATGATCCAAAATGGTATTTTTTCCTTTGGAAAAACTACTAGAATTTGCCAGAGTTATCTCTGAACAAATCTGGGTCATTTCTAGACATCAAATATACTCAAAGAACCAAACTTTGCAAGATACTTATCTTCAAAAACTACCTTTTACAATGGATTTAGGTTACAGTTTGGAATAAGATCATGCCCAAGGTTAAAGTCAGGCTTGAAATATTCACTGTTTAATTCCAGCTTACCCCCTGCTCACATCGCCAGTATCTGATTTCGCCAGGCTTTGGTCGACCTTGGTATTGAATGGATATTTTCCTCTGGACGCCACTTCTGTTCCTAGTCTCAAGTTGCTAAATGTAGCACACACCGCACTGGGCAATGGGGATATAAAAATAAATAAGCCAGTCCCGAAGGCCCACTGATTCGGTGAAGAAAGAGACATGTGGACAGATGACCGCAATTACGGACGGATGGTATTCAAAAGTATGTCAGAATCAATGGGGCACCGGAACCCGGCCAATCAGAGCAGACTACACACTTTAGCAGGGACCTGCTGGGCGAGGCATTCACCCTTTAGTTGCTGGAACATGGGACCTTCCAGAGGTCCCAGGCAGAGGCTGAGAGCTGGTGTGTGGGCGGAGGGGTGGGGTTTGGGGCTCTGTGTTTGAACAACCAGCACACATCGGCTGAACGCCAGCCCTGGCATAATGCAGGGTAGGAAGTGCCCACCAGCCAGGGTGCAGAGGAGCGGATGCTTAGGCCTGTTTTCCCACCTGTGACTGCAGCTGCAGATACAGGGGACAGTTCCCCACGCTTGGACACTCTGAAGCTGACAGATCCTAACTCAAGCTCTCTGTGCACTAGAGCCTGGGACCCACTCCTGCTTAGCACCAGCTCTCCCTGCGGAGGCCTTCAACCAGGAAGGATGGAGGTGGGGCGTGCTGGAGAGCCACTCTGTGCTCCTCTCTTCCCATGGGTGTCTGCGAGGCCTCCCAACCTTCTCCACAGTCTCAAGAGACTCAAGTCCCTGTCACCCCAGCAGCGACCTCCATAAAGCACCGTACCCCGGCTTTTCCTCTTCCCCGCTCCACTCTCTCTGCCACTCAGTCTCACCTCCAGAAATCGCTTCCTGAGCCCTTGTCGCAGGCGCTTTGTTTGGAGCTACCTGAACCAGGGCTGGAGGAGAACCGGGACACCTGACACCAGGACTGAATCAGGGACGACTCAGTGCGGGTGGCTCACATGTCAAGGAGGTTGAGAGCGCTGAGATCCCAGAAGTCAGAAGACTCTCCAACCTGGCCAGTTCAAACTGGTGAAAATGCAGTTCCTTCCGGAAGAAACCAGTTCCTTCCAAAGGCCTCCCCCCTTTGGACTAAGGAGGACTGGCTTCCCTAAACACGAGTGTCAGCCTCCAGGGGGCCACGCGCAACCCCCGAGGAAGGCGATGACACCCGCAAGCGGGGTTTCCAAGTCTCCCCTAAAAGCTGCTTTTGACGTCCTTTCACATTTTCTTGAAGTCTTGATTTCCTCCCGCCATATTTTCTTACTTTTATCCTTTCCTGTCTCCGTCTTCCTTGTCATTCATCTTTTATCCTTCCTCGGTTATCCTGCTGGCCGCCATTTCTGACTTTTCTGCTTGCAGGAAGAGTCAGGTCCGATTTTCCCTTCTAGGACTGATGTGTATCACCATCTGAAGCCCTGTCCGTTCTCCTCCGGCGCTGACTTTTCCGCAGTTCAAACCCTCATCGTTTCAAGTCTCAATGACTGCCAACCATCGTCTGCTGCTTGCTCCCGCAATCCACCCTTAGTTTAGCGCTAGCAACGCCTTCTGCCAGACATATGGGTGACATTTGGGTGGGATCTAGAGAGGGAACCCAGAAATGCCAAATCTACCTTCCTCCCCATGCATTTGCCACTGTACCCAGGGGAAAGTGGGAAACCAGGCCCCTCTTTGGTATTTGCACACTTAAAAGCCCAAAGCAGAACTTTCTGGAGAGTAACTGAGTGCCAAGGACAAGGAAGACATCTCTCTCTTCCAGCTCAAGACAAAATGCTCCAAATTCCAGCACCCAAGACTGAAGGATCAGCCATACCCAAGCGCACGTGACTGTCCAGATGCCTACAAACAAGAGGAAGAAGGAAGCCGCGTCCCAGGGAGAAATGGAAAAAGAGGGTCTCCTCCCAAGCAGGAGCCGGAGAGCCTAACGAGGAGGAGGAATATGACCATAAAATGCACCTGTAAGCTCACGTTACAAATACACCAAACCAAAATTACAAGGACTGAAAATACAAGGATAGTGAGAAATAAGTAGTTCAGTTGAACGCCAGTAGCATCTATAAAAAAAAAGAAGAAAAAAAGGGAGATCTGAGTCTAGTCCATACATTTCTGATCACAGATGTACAATGCTGTCTGCACATGCCTTTAAAAAAATCAGCTCCCATCAGGTTGTCACCAAGAAAGGACAGCAAAGACACGATTCAAGTTTCCTAGAAGTCAAACTCCTCCCTGTATTATAATGGCATTACAATTCCAGGAGGGGAGTGCATATCTCTAGTTTGAACATGGAAGTGGGACAGTCCAAGGTGGCTTCGATGTCCTCAAAGATGACACTTGAAGTCAAAAGAAGGAGCAAGGAGATCAGTGTCCACTAATCCACATTATATATGGCTTCATTTCTGTTTCTCCACCATGTTGTCATGCAGCCAGGGACCTCTTGCCAGGACACCAGCACCATGTTGTTAACACCCTCCAGCCATCGGAATCATCAGCCAAATAAACCTCTTTTCTTTATAAAGTACCCTGCTTCAGGTGCTATGTGATAGCAACACAAAATGGACTAAGACAGCCCCCATTCCAGCTACATTACCCACCCTGGCTCACTGGAGAAGGTAATACAAAGAATTCAACCCAAATCCAAAATAAAAATGAAATTAAGACTCCTCCCACCACTCTAAGGTTTCCACACAAAAATTCTAATTCCTAGGCACAAGTTCCAGCGATGCAATCAGCCTTCCATTGCTGTCTAATAGAAAGTAAAACCCCAGCTGGGCGTGGTGGTACACGCTTGTAATCCCAGTACTTGGGAGGCTGAGACAGGAGAATCTGGGTTCACGGCCAGCCTCAGCTACTTAGTGAGGTCCTCCACAACTTAGTGAGACCCTGTTTCAAAATAAAGAATAAAAAAATAGGGCTGGGGATGTCGCTTGGAGGTAGAATGCCCCTGGGTTCAATCCCCAGTACCTCAAAAATAAAAGAAAGTAAAACCCCCAAATCAAATCTTCCCCACTTTTCTACTTAAAGAAATCAAAGCTGCAAAATATCCTCCCCAGATTTTTTTTCATTCTACACAGCCCGAAGCTCAGGGGTCCCTCTTGGGCACCTGGGTATAATCTTGGTTCTTCTTCAATAGCTGCAGCACAGGGTGGCTTCTCGCTGGGCTGCTGGGGCTCTGCTGATGTCATCCAAAGAAGATTTATCCATGGCCAAGTCTCCCACAAGTTCCCCTTCCTGCAGGTGCACATTAACATTTCACATAAGGATAGCTCAATCTTGGCCACACAACATAAATCCATCTCAGTCACCCAAAGCCTACCATGTGAACACTACTTTCCTTATTCCCAAAAGAGAGGGAGACAAAAAAGCGTGGTTCTCACCACAGTACTCCCACTCAAAACTGGCCACGGCATTCCTTGGCTTCAAGGATAAAATAGTATTACATCCTTCTCCCGCATGCAGGGCTCCAGGGTCTAGCCAAAACTTACCTCTCCACTTCTGCGTGCTGCTCACGCCACTCCGCCAACCTCCCGTGCTCTCCCTCCTCCTTCCTAACCCCTCTCTGGCCTCAACTCATTTGAGTTCAGGTGCCAGCCTTTCTATGAGGTGTCTCTGGCCAGCCTCACCTAGTGGCATGTCGCCCATCTCACCTTCCTCCCATCCCTGAACTCTAGGACCACAGCCTCTGCTACTCATGTGCCACTGACCATACGCAGTCTCAGCTATGGGCTCCCCAATGGCAAAGACCAAACTGTACCCAAAATGGCATTAGCAGGAGCTCTGTACACAGAATATGGTGCCACTCCACAGAGGAACTGGCAGAAAGTCTCCCTCTACAAGGACTGGACCTCATGTTAATTAGGTTTTGGTTGCAAAGAATAGAATATACATATATATCTGAGCTACACCCCCAGCCCTATTCTATTTTTTAGTTTGAAACATGGTCTCACTAAGTTGCTGAGAACCTCACTAAGTTGCTGAGGTGGCCTCGAACCTGTGATCCTCCTCTTTCAGCCTCCCAAGTACTGGAATTGCAGGCATGCACCACCATACCTAGCTGGGTAGAATCTATGCTAAGCAGGCTAAGCAGGAATGAATTATTGCAGGCTACTTAGAGCTTACAGGATCACTAGAAGCACTCAACAAACAGGTTGAGCCTTCTGAAACGACTCTCAGAGCTGCAGGAAAAGAGGAGCTGTCAAAAGAGTTGCTGCCTCTTCTACAGGCTGGGGCCACAGCCAGGAGACCATCTCCTCCACACCATGGAGTACTTACACCATCTACACCTGCCACTTGACCTGCTCCAAGATAGTGGTTGGACCTGGAACCAATACAAATGGCCCCACAAATGTGCCTGGCAAAGGAAGAGCGGACATAGGCATCTGCTCATGTTAGCCTCTCCATATCATGTGACTGCATCTGAAAGGCAGAACCTAACTTCCATCCACAACTCGATCTGCAAGGGAGTCTGGGAAATGTAGTTTTTGGCCTTCCGGCCTCTGCAAGAAGGAAAGCCCGTCATATCTACCACAAATCTATGGATGTGTTAACCTTTCCTCTGATCGTCTCCCAAAATTCATACAGATTTAAATGATCTGTGGACCCCACATTTTAGAATTCATCCTGGTGATCTCTAGTCACCCCAACTCTGCCATATAGTTAATAGTGTATAATCAACAAATGGACATTTCAGTACAACGAGTCTGTATTTCTCCCATGCTCATGGAAAAATCATTACAGCCTCCCTATTTGTTAAAATTGTTTTCTTATAATGTTATTTAAAATGTAGAAACATAAACACAGCTATAAAATTCTCATGGTTACAAAAGCTTTTTTAAAAAACCTATAAAATTAATTTGCAAATTAAACACAAGCAAAACTCTGAAATGAATGAGATTCAAAGCAACATTTCCGTAGCATGATTAATGATGTTGTTTTGTTCAAAGCAAATCCCCAGTGTTGGACCTAATAGTAGTGAAATTCATTTGCACGTTCCTCCGCTCACGTGCTAACGTCCCTATTCTTTTGATTCTGAGCAGGCTGGTCCATTGTTTCAGTCAATGTCAGTATCATTATCCTTATTTTTCCATTTTTAACAATGCGTTTCATTTTTCACCACCGATTTTAATGGGCCAATCAATTTAATGGCACACTCCAAAATAGAGTGCTGAAAAATTTAAAGTACCATTTAATGAAAACTTCTTCAGTGCATAATTACTAATACCCTTATTGTTAATGAACTGTGGAAGGCTGGTTTGTACAAAGAGCTGGTTCACGCAGCATGGCACCGCGGCATGTGGGGTTCCCGCCGCCACAATGCAGGCGTCTATACCACCACGTGCAGGCGGTGGCTCTTCCCACCTCCTCCCTCCATATGAACGACTGGGCGTCCTTTCCTCTTTTGCGTGTGTTTGAGCTTTCCTCGGCACCGCCATGCTCATAAATATAATGTAAACAGGAACAGTACTTGGTCAGGACAGTTTCTACGAAAGGAATTTGTCCCTGCAAATCAACAAGTCAGGAAACCCAACAGGAAAAAAAAAATAATGTGCAAAGACTATGAACAGATAATCCAAAAATGTGGAGGTAGAATGGCTAACAAGCCTGCGAACAACGGATGCTCACGCCGACGCGATTAATTCAATGACCAATTAAAATAATTATGAGACATCGCTTTGTATCCATAACATTAGCAAAATTAACAAGTCAGATGGTACCAATATCTTGATCCTAATGGACAAGTGTCTGGGGGAAAGAACCCTTATGTATTGATGGTGAGCAAGAAGACTGGGTGCGACCGCACCAGAAAGCAACCTAACACTACTTAATGAATTAATGAAGTATGCCTGTACCCATGGTCCAGCAACCTTGCTCCTGGATACACATCCAAGAAGAGTTCACACCCAGAATATGCAAAGGGATTGTTGTTGTTGTAGCAAGGATTTTGTGGTAAAGGAGGTGTCCATCATTAGGGGAATAGATAAGAAAAAAAATGGTGCCAGCCCATTATGGAACCCAAGAAGCAAAGGAAAGAAATGAACTAGAGGTTTGTATAACAACACTGATAAATCTTCAAAAGCATTTTGTTGATTGCAAAATTTGGAATGTGATCTCTCTTTGAATGCCGTGTTAAAAATGAAAACACATTCATACACAGTGTTGTGCATTTCCCAAAGATGTGTAGCAATTTCAAGACACATACCAAGCACATCAGAAAGGGCACCTCTAGAGAGACAAGATATAGGAGTGGGCATAAAGAATGGAGACAAGAAAACATAAAATACAAAAATGAAATGAAATGAAACAGGAAGGGGCTCTACCCGAACGTACAATAATAACCAGAGGTATATGATGAACTCCACTCTCTCAAAAAATCCAAAGAAGAAAACTAAGTGTGACATATTTTGAAAGTAGAATCAACAACTGGTGATTAAACTAGATGTGGAGATAATAAAAAGGGAGGCATTAAAAAACCAATCCTAGCACCCTCATGATAAAGTGATTTGGCAAAGATGACATTTTTGGAAAAGGAGAATAGTGGAGAATTATGTTCAGGGAGGGATAAAGTAAAAATTAAGAGCTCAGTTTTAACTGAGGCCCTGAGAGCCAAGTAGAATGTGGTGTTGGATTTGGGTATATGGGTCAGGACCTCTCAGAGGAGAGGTCTGGACTGGTTTATTACTTAATTGATTAGCTAAGTTGCAATAACGCAACAAGCTCCAAATACAGATGCTTAATACAATAGAAGTGTCCTGTAGTAAGACCCTGTTCCATGAGGTAATTCAGGAGTTGAGGTATGTTTTGTCATTTTCCTCCACCATCCTGAGTGCGTCCTCGTTGGAACTGGCAAACACCGTTATCATGTGCCCTGTATCCCAGCCTGTGGGCAGGGAGGCGCAGAGAGGGTCCAAGGCCAGTGGCTTGACTTTAAGTTGGAGATTAACCAAAGCTGCCCCCAAGAACGATGTGAGCATCCAGTTGGCATGCACCGGGCCAACCCTCAAAGCTGGCCACAGCAGGTCACAAGAGAGGCTGGGGAATGTAGGGTCTAGCTGCAACTCTACTAATGAGGAAGAAAGGAAGATAGATTTAAGGGGTGACTAGCAATCTGCCCATGCTCAGAGTTAAGAGTCATGCGCATACAGGTGGAACCAAGAGCCAAGGATGCAGATCAAGTAACCGAAGATGCTAGAATAGAGCCGGGCATGGTGGTGTGTGCCTGTCATCCCAGGATTCGGGAGGCTGCGATAAGAAGATCACAGATTTGAGGCCAGCCTCAGCAACTTAGCAAGACCCTTGCAACTTAGCAAAACCCTGATTCAAAATAAAAAGAAGAGGAGGAGGAGGAGGAGGAAGAGGAGGAGGGACTGCAGAGATAGAATGCCCCTGGGTTCAATCCCCAGTACAAAAAAATAAATAAACAAAAGGCCAGTGTAGAAAACTAAGAAAGACAGGGCTGAGGCCAAGTTAATGATGGTTCACTAGAGTAGGAGGACCCCAAGAAGAAGACTTAAAATCAACAGGGATATAGCAGTAAAGCTAGCTGTGCTGTGTTGCAGAGTCCAAAAAAAAAAAAAAGAAAAAGAAAAAGAAAACACCCCAGGGAGCAACCCTCCACCAGTGGGAATTTCCAGATGGGAATTCATGAATGAATATCCCAATTTCCTTACCCTGCACAGGGACAGTCCCTCCAGGATTCTCAGAAAATTGAGCCCACTTGCCCACAAAGGTGATTTGCTTATGAACTCACCCTGGACCCCTTCCCTTCTCTGTCTCACTTCCCTAAAACCCCCTATACTTCCAGGGATCTGCTTTGCAGGGACCCCAAACTAGGCAAGGCCTCCTCCTTCTCTCCGGAAGTGTTATTTTGATCCGGTTGCTATGGCTCCCCGCTGGCACTCAGGGCAGGGGAGACCCCCCTGACACCTTCCCTCAGAGCCTCAGCCACAGATGGGGATTCATTGCAAAACTGCCAGGCCTGTATCTCTAGGTCGCATCATCTCACAATCCTGCTGGCTGTGGCTATGACACGTCAGACTGCTCCCTAAATTTAATGCCCGGCTGACTACAACAACCACCAAAAAAAAAAAAAAAACCACCTCGCTAGACACTCCGCTCCCCAGAAAATAAATAAAACCCGTGTCTCTGGTGGCGAGGTCGGAACATGCTTTATTTCCACACATTTGCACTGCACCTTCGCAGGGCAAACCCATGAATCCACAGTCTTTATCTCGACACTATATTAAATGGGAATTAAACTGAGTGATAGTTATAAGTGGAGAGGGAGCAAGCTGCTGGCCATGCTGGACAGAACTGCTCATATGGAGGAAGGCAGCTCTCCCCGCAGCCCCAGGGCGGTGCTGCTGATCTTGGGTGCAAATCCTGTTCTGTACCTGCTTGCCTCAGTTTCCCCCTGGGAGATCCAACCACACATGGAGAGGGCCTTCTTGCTGCAGCACCTGGTGCAGAAGGCAGAAAGGGAGTTCATATCTTTGTCAGGAAGCCACTCCCAGATAACCAACCCACTCCCTTGAGGACAGGCATTAACCCATTAGTGACCGAACCGCCTCCTACCTGTCTCTCGACACTGAAGTTTCCAACACACAAACTTCAGGGGACACGTTCAAACCAAAGTAGCTGTGCCCCTAGAGACTTATGTCCCCGGAAAGAGGCGAGAAGGAGCTCAGAAGAGAACCCTGGGTCGCCCAAGTAGTAACTGAACGACTGAGCTTTGGAAAGGCACTGACCAGGCGGATGCGGAGAGGCAGAAGTAGACCAGCGGTTGCCAGGATAGGCTGTGGGGGAGGGCGCAGGTTCATACACACAGAGTTTCTGTTTGGGAAGAAGAAGGAATTCTGGAGATGGATGGTAGAGATGGTTACACAACAGTGTGAATGTACTTAATGCCACCAAACTATATATACACCGGAAAGAGATTCAAATGGCAAATATTATGTTACCTATATTTTTACCATGATAATTTCTAAAGTCAGTATTGACCAAGTTACCTTGAATTGGCGAGATTGTTTTTTCTCACTACCAAGTAGAAACGGGACCATGTGCAATAGTTGGAGTTCAGTTACAGAAAAATAAAGTTGTCACCGGCTATGGTGGTGCATGCTTGTAATCCCAGTACTTGGGAGGCTGAGACAGGAGGATCGCAGGTTCAAGGCCAGCCTCAGCTACTTAGTGAGGCCCTCCACAACTTAATGAGACCCTGTTTCAAAATAAAGAATAAAGGGGTGTAGCTTGGAGGTAGAATGCCCCTGGGTTCAATCCCCAGTACTGCAAAAATAAAGGAAGGAAGGAAGGAAGGAAGGAAGGAAGGAAGGAAGGAAGGAAGGAAGGAAGGAAGAAAGTTGTGTGTATGAACAACTGAGTTCAGGAACTATGTAAATTCTCTCTCTCTCTCTCTCTCCCCCTCTCTCTCTCTCTCTCTCTCTCTCTCACACACACACACACACACACACACACACGTTTTAGTCAAAGTGTAGGTAGTTCATACCTGACAAGAAAGAGAAGTGTGCAAAGCTAAGCTGGAGACAGATTAGCAGCCAGACGACAAAATCCCTGTGAGATACGTGCAAGGGTTCGATCAGATGAGGGCGGCATTGCCAGAATTTAAATAGCAGAGCAATGTGGTCAGCTTTGTATTTCAGAAAGATCCTTTGGCTGCAGTGTGGAGAGTGGGTGTGGCCAGGGGTAGAAGAAAAGCTGGGAAGCTATTCTAAGTCGGTGGTGAGCTAGGATTGCAGCCGTGGGGATGGGAAGACAGGTGGGATGGAGGGATGTTTAAGCAGCACTCTTGGTGAGTGGTTGGCTGGGAAAAGCAGGGTGAGAGGCATCCAGGTGAGACCCAGGTCCTGCTCACACACCTGATCAGCAGAAGGAGAAAAGCAAGTTTGGTTGGGGACAAAGGACTGCTTCGTGCCTACTGGCAGCCAGAGCTTATAAAATTAAATAGTGAAATATTCGTGAAGGAGTTGGAGACTTCAGAGAACATCTAGGTCCATATCTTCACATCCTCTGAGCCAGACCTTGCGGGGGAGCATGCGTCCCCCCGCAGGTGATGAGGCTGCAGAGGAAGGGACGGACCAGCTGTGGCAGAAGGGCGCACGCTTGTCATCCCAGTACTCGGGAGGCTGAGACCGGAGGATCCGGGTTTGCGGCCAGCCTCAGCTACTTAGTGAGGCCCTCTGCAACTTAGTGAGACTCTGTTTCAAAATAAAGAAGAAAAAATAGGGCTGGGGCTGTAACCTGGAGGTAGAATGCCCTTGGGTTCAATCCCCGGTGCTGCAAAAAATACAATAAAAATAGAAGGTTTATCCTAGCAATGTTGTGCAGAGTGGACTGGTGGGAAAAGAGCGAGAAAAGGGAGTCGAGAAACAAAGGAATTTCAGGCGGGGTAAGAGTGATTTTTCCTTTAAGCCTCATCCAGGGGGAAGTTTACCAAGTGCTGTGTGCAGGTATGTCCCTATCACTCTGAACATCATTATAATGTGTGATTATTATGCACCAATAAAAGTATAACAACAACAACAACAAAGAATCAGACAAACCAAAAGAAGAGAGTCACTGAGGAGGAGGGCGGAGAGTCAGGCAAACCTAGGACCAGATGTCTGACTGTGTGGCCTTCAGCTAGTCTGACCTCCTCTCCAGGACCCTGCTGCCATCTGTACATGGGAGATCTGCCAAGGAGGAGCAATGCCCATGTTTGCCCATTTACTCAGGGACTGACTGAGACAGCATCTCGGTACCAGACACATAGTAGGTACGTCATAAACATTGATTCTTGTGTTATCCACACTCGGCCTCACTACCCAACCGCCCTCCACCTTCCAAAGATGCTCTTTTTGAAACTGTAACTCCATCACAGTTCCCCCACTCTTCAAGCCCACCCTCTCCAGGCCCCAGCTCGTTGCTCAGAACTCTGCCCGACTCCTCGGCCTCGCTCCGTGGGGCCGGGTCCATCCACGGAGCCTGTCTGTAAAGCATGCACGGCCGGGGACGTCAGGTTGACTCTGCCTGCTCCTTCCTGGCCGACAGGTAGACGCCTGCAAGGTCCTGCCTCCCACCCCACTTTTAAAAGGATGTGCTTACTCAGATCTGTTGGGAAGACTCTGCTCATGTGTTAATTATGCCCTACTAATTACACAGAAGGGATCACAGCATTATTGGAAGGGATGGGCAGCCAGGAAGGAGTGAGGAGCTTGGCTTGGGCCTCACACTTGAATCCAGCCTGGACTGCAGAGAAGCGATGACCACTTTTTTTTTTTCTTGATGTGCACACAAAGGGTGGAATTTTCCAGCCCCTGGTCTGGTGGGCCAGCTGGAGCCACATATATGATGGGGCTGAGAGTGAAGAGAAATAAAAGAGGAGCTTTGTGTTTCCTAGTTCCAGGACCCTCTCAACTATGTGACGCACCACGATTTAACAATGGGCTTCCAAAGGAGCAAGGGGAGGGATGCTCACGCACTCAGTGCCCACTGCCCGCAACAGGAGCATTAAAATCTGACAATTGAGGAAATGTGCTGTCTATTCTGCAAGCAGAGAAACAAGGGGAACTCTAGAAAGGGCTTGGAGCCTCTGAGATTGGACCTAAGCCCAGGACCCACTCTGCTTGGCCTCCCTAGCCCAGGAGCTCCCCTCCGACTGGAGCCCGCAGCCCCTGGACCTGCAGGAAACACACAGACCCACGCTCCAGAGATTTGTAGCAGCCACTAAAGGGCCAAGTGTGGTTGTTGACCACCAATTGCCAAGAAAAAGGCCTCCGGTCACCCTGCAGCCTGTGGAAGGTGGCCACTTGGAGCTATCCAAGGACAGTCCGCCCAGCACGCCTCCTGTGGCTTTGGCAACTGCCGCCACCTTCGTCAGGTAGAGGCGCTGAGTCCTGTGAGTTGCCCCAGACCCGAGAATCCTCCAGGAGGGAGAAGCTGCAAAAAATATGTGTAGCCCAAAAATATGTGGTATTTATTTACAAGGTAGTGCTAGTGAATAGCTCATTCATCCCAAGGGGAAAAAAAATGGACCAACCGAGTGACTTCAGGATTTTAGAATCAGTCTAGTGGAATCTTTTAATATGTTTAATAATATTTTTCATAATCTAAATAACATGTGTTCCTCATACAAAAATCAAAATGAAGAATTCTTCTACACAAATGAGTGCACATATCAACAGAGTTGCCTATACAAGGTTGTTCACTGCAATATTTTTTGAGATGTCAAATAAGTAGAAACTACTTAAATGTCCAACAATGTGGAAAGGATTTGGGTAAATTGAGGCACACCCTTGCAAGGCAGAAAGAGGTTAATGGTCGTGTGGAGTGAAAGATGAAGGCATGGGAGAATATACAGGGCACGCTTCCATGAATGGAAAGGTTGCTTTGAAAGTCTGTATGCATTTATAAACAAAAGCCCGTGGAAGGAGGGGCTACCTTCAAGGAGAGAGTTGAGAGGGGTCAGGGGTAGAAGCCTTTGGTTTAGCTCATCTGCATCTGAATTCTTTGAGATTATTGATGAATACGTTTTACTTTTCCAATTTGGAATATAGGAAATGAGAGAAATCCACATTTGCAATAAATAAATTAAAGCCACACATAAGACTAACTCCTGGCGATCACGCTAGTTGGCATGTGCCTTCCTACATTTCATTATGCAAATAAGATTCGTATTTAAGCTACCCATAGCTTCAATTTGGTCTCTAAATAACATAACATATCACGCAGCACATCTTGCCAAGGCAGTAAGCCTTCTATTTTTAAGGACCACCTTTGATTCAGTTGTATGGGTGTATGGATGCTTCTCTAATCACTTTACTATTGGTGAACTTTAGATTGCTTCTGTTTTGTTTTGCTTTTAAACCAAACAATACCGTGATGGACATCCTAATTGTGAGATTGTTGCATGGCATCATGATTATTTTCATAGAACTCATTCTTAGAAGTCAAATTGTCGGGTGAAGCCAGACATGGTGGCGCACGCTTGTAATCCCAGTACTTTGGGAGGCTGAGACTGGAGGATCCAGGTTCGCGGCCAGCCTCAGCTATTTAGTGAGGCCCTCCGCAACTTAGTTAGACCCTGTTTCAAAATAAAGAATAAAAAATAGGGCTGGGGGTGTAGCCCGGAGGTAGAATGCCCCTGGGTTCAATTCCCAGTACCACCAAAAAAAAAAAAAACAACAAATTGTTGGGTGAAAGGATATACACATTCTAAGATTCATGATATATATTGTCAAATTGTCTTCCAGAAAGGTGGCAAAGTCTGCAGTACCTTATGTGTGAAAATTGAAAATGCTCTTCTAAATTTAGTATCTAAATTCGTGTGGTGGCAAACCCTTACCAGAACAAGAGGTTATTTCTACTCTTTATCTCACTTAGTGTATTTGTACATTTCCCTGCAGACCCATAAATGTATTTGATCATAAATATTACCTTCATGGCTGGGCCTGGTGGCACACGCCTGTAACCCCAGTACTTGTGAGGTTGAGACAGGAGGATTGCAGTTTCAAGGCCAGCCTCAGCAATTTAACGAGGTCCCTCAGAAACTCAGCGAGATCCTGTTTCAAAATAAAAAACAAAATAGAGCTGGGGGTTTAGCTCAGAGGCAGAATGCCCCTGGGTTCAATCCCCAATACCACAAACAAACAAACGAACAAACAAACAAACATTGCCCTTATCCCTACAAGGAGCGTTATATAATACAGCATATGCATCATATGGCTTATCTAAAACTTGAAACAGTCCAAATTCCAACCTACGTCTGGCCCCAAGGACCAGGGATGAAGGGCTGGAAGCAGTGTTCATTTTTGCTCCCCCCAGCAGCGTGCAAGTGTGCCATTTTCTCCACATGCTCGCCCACATTCAGTTTTATGTTATTTTCATCTCTGCCGGTCTGATTTGTAATACTCCTGATCGAGGCCGGTACTTTTCCCAGGTGGTCTGGCCATTCCGATGAATGAGCCCGCTGGCTGCTGGCTGTAGCTCGGGACCCTGGGCTCCCACTGCCTTTGGGGACCATTGGCTTCTGACCCTCTGATGCCTCAGTTCTGCTGGGCCTCCCCTCAGTCCCCCTGAGAGACTCCTTGCCCAGCCCTCCGCACCAGCTCTTCCTTCAGCAGGTGGACACCAGTCCCTTCCAACCTCTGGGTACTGGACAGAGGGATGGAGGTGTGGTCCCATAGCAGACATCTCTGGCCACACTGTTAGCTCATGGAGTCTTCTGTTTCCAGAAGGCACGGGGTCTTAAGGCGGATGCTGGGTGGGTGTTCTTTCTAGCGGAACCTCCCCTCTGCCCACACAGCCAACCCACCCTCCAATCCATCCACACGCAGGGTGAATTTTTGCCACCCCTGTTTTTCCCATCAGTTAAAATGACCATGCAATTACAAATAAAACCATTCAGGGAGACTGGTCCTGCAGTCTAGTGTCAACAATACCACCAGGTATCATTTGGGTCAAAAAGGCTGCAGCGAATCCAGAAAGGCTGGCTCAGGTCATGCCTGGCGGAGGTACCAAGGGGCAAGATGTGGGGCCAGGAATGTGACCTGGTGCTGTGGACCGGCATGGCTGCCCAGGTGGCTGCAGGCTGAGGGCTGTGGCGGCCTCCCAGATGCAGACTCTGAAGCAGAAGCCAGGCCTGGCTGGTGCACGCAGTGCCCTCCTCCAGCCCCTGAGCTCCCACTGAATCTTTCTCAGGCCAGGCAAGGCACGGAGATCACAATGGGAAAGACAGCAGTCAGATGCTTCCCTCCGAGACAGTTGCTCCAACCTGGGGGAGGGAGGTCGGAATCCTGGTAAAGCGGCTCCCAGAGACCCTGTGAGAACAGCTGCAGCCAGTGGTAGACAGCAACAGCCACGGAAGGCTCCAGCGCAGAACCTTGAAGAGGGCGTCTGGGATCATCCTTGTCCCTTGCACAAGCAGAGCTCCAGGGTCGAGATCTCGAGACTCTGTACGCTGGCTGGCTTTGGGAAGTGGGCCAATGGAGCCACAGGACACATTTCAACACACACAAAATTCCAGCAGCTCTGGGCCCAGCGTGGTGGG
This sequence comes from Glis glis, assembly GCA_004027185.1. Classification (NCBI taxonomy): domain Eukaryota; kingdom Metazoa; phylum Chordata; class Mammalia; order Rodentia; family Gliridae; genus Glis; species Glis glis. The sequence goes on from PVJS01006605.1 coordinate 58,916, forward strand.
GCAGGCCTGTAATCCCAGTACTAAGGAGGCTGAGACAGTAGGATGGCAGGTTCAAGGCCAGCCTCAGCTTCTTAGTGAGACCCTGTTTCAAAATTAAATAAAACAAACAAATAAATAAGTAAATAGGGCTGGGGGATGTAGCTCAGAGATAGAATGCCCCTGGGTTCAATAAGAAAGAAAGAAAGAAAGAAAGAGAGAGAGAGAGAGAGAGAGAGAGAGAGAGAGAAAGGAAGGGAGGAAGGAAGGGGAAGAGGAGGAGGAAGAGTAAGAGGAGGAAAAGGAGGAGGAGGAGGAAGAGAAGAAGGGAAGGAAGGAAGGAAGGAAGGAAGGAAGGGGAGGAGAAGAAGAAGGAGGAGGAGGAGGAGGAGGAGGAGGAGGAGGAGAAGAAGAAGAAGAAGAAGAAGAAGAAGAAGAAGAAGAAGAAGAAGAAG
>PVJS01006606.1:6715-59254 GCA_004027185.1 Glis glis
TTTTTTTTTTTTTTGTACTGGGGATTGAACCTTTGCTGAGGGTATCCCGAAGTTACTGAGGCTGGCCTTGAACCCCCAATCATCCTGTCTCAGCCTCCCAAGTACTGGGATTATAGGCGTGTGCCAACATGCCCAGCTGCACCCCACTCATTTTATGGTTTTAATTCTAGCATCCATGGCATTGAATTCTTAGGGGAGGGAAAAAGTGTCTTCTATCAGCCTTTTCCAGGACAGCTGACTGTATGTTTTTAACAAAGAAGGAAGAGGATGAGGAAGAGGAAGAGGAGGGAGCTGTGAGTCTTTTCTTTCGATTTGGTCTGGAAAGTTACCCTAAAGCAATTGCGTGTTAAGGAGAAGGAGCGAACTGGATTTGGCTTTAAGGGAGTGTTTTTGTTTGGCCAAATGGGTGTTTAAGGATATTTGAATTCATTTGCCTTCAGGTGTGCACCATGCCCTGACAGCTCTGAAGGGCTCAACTAATATTTTTACTGGCCTGGCCTCCCAGGGCATTTAAATTTGAGATGCATTATTTACAAGGACTGCTCACAGGTCTGCTCTTAAGGAGATGTTATTGATGTTTGGGATGGGGCTTCTCTTTGTCATGCAGATGTAGAAAGTTAGGAATGTAGCAGTGTAGAAAATTAGGGACCCTGGCACCCCACCACTGAATACCAGAAGACCTCCCCTTCCACAGTCACAACCAAATCACCCCCCCACACTCACACTTCCGAGTGACTCTAGCAGGTGTCCTACTACTCATGTGGAAAACTTCTAAACACAATTATTTTTTGAGAAATCAAGTTGAAGTAGCTTCTCCTTTGAACACATCCAATAGAAAAAAAAAAGCTAAAAATACATTAAATTCCAGAAACTTCTAAATCTATACCCTATTATCAACTTGGGGGGGGGGGCTAATTGTGAAGCAAAGGTATAAACTGTCCAGCATTGCTTTACTTTAATAAATACAATTAAAGTTGTTGTCTTTTCTAAAGATGTATAAGCTATCTGCATAATATTGGGTTTTATTTATGTCCTCAAGATGTACTGACCCTAAGTTTAAAAGTTTCAAGTTTGAGGATTTTGTTTCACCAATATCAATATTTTTAAAGCACAAGACACACGTCTTTACCATATTGGTCAACGTCAAGGTAGGCCATCAGGGGGATAGGTAGAATGATGGTGTTGACCAAAAGCTATTTAAACTTATTCTCAAGTGTGTCTGCCATCCGGGCCCATTTTCATTGCCTTTTTTCGCCTCTCTTGGTGCCGCCTTCCTTTTTCTTGCCCTGGCTGACATCCGGTGCCTTTGTCCTCCTTTGCCATCAGGGAATTACTCTTAAGATCTGATGGGCTCACTATGCCAGTCTGATAATGCGCAGGATAATCCTTCGCTACATTACCCATGAGAGATGATGAACTTGGGCTTGCCTCTAGAACCTGTCCTAGGTTGAGTGATGGAGAGTTTAGGTCCTCTTGTTGTAGGCCAGCAGTGGAGATAATTGAGAAATATCAGGCTTTCCAGATAGCCTCAAATTCTTCTACTTACTTTTAGGTCCAACTCACCTACATACTAGTAGTTATGAGCATTTCTTATTTTATCATTCACCCTTTGAGGTTAGTACAGCTTTCTAATTTCTAAATCTTCTAGCTGAATCAGAGGCTTGACAGAAAGGAGCATCAGCCTCAATACAGACTCTGACAGTCACTCCTGGCTGCAGAGTTTGAAGAGACCCCGCATGCACTTGCTTACATCCTTAGTCATCTGTCTTCCTCCCACGAGACTCTGTCATAAGTCCCTTCTCTTACTCTAAGCTCTCTAACATGACCAGTGAAGTTCAGAGATTTTTTTCAAAGCCTCACAAATCCAAATTTGAAATTAAAGTAGCTTTTTAAAAAAATAAAAGGGGGGTTGTGGATTAATGCTACCCATGTTTTTCCTGGGGGGCTTCTATAATCCAGTAGATATGATTTTTAGGATCTTGTATAATCATAAATTTAGCATAGTCACCATGAATATCATAAAATTTATCATCCCTAAGTCATAAAATTAAAGCAGGGTGTGATCGAGCTATTAAACTCTGTAAGCTTTGCAAACATTAACTCCCATCTGTGCACGGATTGGTGACCCTGAAGCAAGATGCTACAGACCCACAACATTGTTCTGCCTTTCATTAGAAACCACCGAGTCAGTGGGAGGCCTGAGAACTGGGGTGCAGCGCTCTGTGCTTGCTTCCTGCTCTGTCCTGTACAGTCATGAGGCCTTGAACAAGTCACTGAATGTTCCAAATCTCCGGGACCTTAGGGATTATAGTGTCTACCTTCCTGGGTCTGTCTGAGGAATAAATAAGATGCTATAGGAGACATTTGATAATCTCAAAAAGCAAAAACTGTTTCTCCTGCAGACATCTAATTGATAGACCCAATCCTTCTTGAGGGAAAAGGTATGATTTGAGGGATAAACCAAGCCTGGGCCTGTTGCCCCAGACCCTACTTGCCCTTTTCCTGCCCAGTCTCACAGGATTGCAGGGCTGGGGTGGGGACTGCAGGCTGGCTTCCAGGTTTCTGTCTTGTCGGCAAGGTTCAATCAATGAAGGGCGCTGGCCTGGCAGCTGAAGGGCGGGGAGACCATGGTATTTTTCCTCCTCTACTCCCATGGCTATGGCAGGGGCTATTCTCCAGTGCCAACAGGGACCTTCATCTTTAACATGCCCCTCTCCCTGCCCCTCTGGTCTGCGCTGGCGGTGACTTTCTGTTGTTATTAATATCTGGGCTGTCTCTTGTCTCCTTTTGGATTCTTGAGTCTTTGGTCACGTTTAGTTCAGTTCACCAAGATGGTTCTTTTATAAGTACTTTAAGTGGTTTCTGTTCCCTTTTTTGACCTGGACTGATACAAGAGTATTAGGAAAGCCAGACATGGTGGCACATGCCTATAATCCCAGTACTTGGGAGACTGAGACAGGAGGATCACAGGTTCGAAGCCAGCCTCAGCAACTTGCTGAGACCCTATTTCCAAATAAAAAATAAAATGGGCTGGGGTGTAGCTCAGGGGTAGAGTGCCCCTGGATTCAATTCCCAGTACCAATCAAAAGAAAAAAAAGAATTTTCCTGATACAGGATGGGCCCTTCAAAAGCCATTTCATTGGAATCTTTTCCTTAAAGGGGAGTGTAGCATGTTAATGACATGTGATGTCCTTTCATCCATCCATCCATCCGTTCGTCCATCCATCAATCATCATAACTTTATCGTGCCTTAGGAGCTGAGCTTAGTAAGTGCTGGGCACATGCAGACAGACCAGCAGATGCCAGACCGAGAGATTCCAAGGAGACCACACTCTAATGATCTGAAGAGCAGAGAGCGTTTATTTGGGAATGAGCAAGGAGTGATAAGGTGAGGTAGGCGCCTAGCGCGCGCTTGGCAGAAAGCATCAACAAAACACTGTCTTGTTCTTGCTTCTACTTCCCGACCTCCCCCACCTCATGACTAAACTGAGGTCACGTGAAGAGACATGAGCTGGACAGGAAATATCAGAACCGTCCCATAGATAGAGCCCCACAGCTCGGATGTGTCACCTGCTCACGGGGAGCAGCGGGCAGGTGGCTGAGTCTGCACTGGGTCCAGTCTTTCTACCCACTGCCTGGAGCACCGCTTCACTCTAAGTCACAGGACATAGAGAGCAGGGAACCAGAGTTCTCCCCTCTTCTTCTCCAAGGTGCCCCCAGCTAGACACACGCACCAGGCAGCTAGCTAGGTCCTTTGAGTGTCAAGTAAGGGCTAGCATCAACTCACAGGATTGACAGAGTTCGTAAATGTGGTACAGTCTTCCATTTTATCCTCAAAGAATACATTCCAAAACCCCCAGGGGATTCCTAAAACTAGGGCTAGTACCCAGCCCTATATACTATGATTTTTCCTATACATACTATTAGGGTCTGGGTTTGGAATGTCCCCCCAAAAGCTCATGTGTTGAAAGCATGCCCCCCAATACAGGAAGGTACAGAGGTGGGGCATGGCTAGAGACGATGGGTCACTAGGGGTGTGGCCCTGGGGACTACATCTGTCCCTGGCCGCTTCCTCTCTCTCTGCTCTGGCCACCGTGTCCAAGAGCAGCTTTTCTCTACCACATGCCCTGCTGCTATGGTGTCTGCCTTGGAGCCAGCCAACCCTGGACCGAAACCTCTAAAACTGTGAGCCAAATAAACCTTTCCTCCTCTATGTTGTGCTGGTCAGGTATTTTGGTCACAGAGCCTGAAAAGTTGACTCCAACACATAAATACCTACGATGATGTTTATTTCAAAAAGTTGGTACCATAAGAGAATGGTAATAATAACTAATAGTAAAATATAATTCAATAATACACCATCATAAAATTGCCAGCATCACTACTCTTGCATTTGGGGACTATTATTAAGTAAAATAAGGGTTACTTGAACATAAGCACTATGACATTGCAATGGATAGACAGGATAGCTACTAGTGACTAACAGGTGGGTAACATATACAGTATAGATACTCTGGACAAAGGGATGATTCATATCACAGGTGGGATGGAGCAGGATAGCAAGACATTTCATCACCCTATTCAGAATGGTGCACATTTAAAACTTTAAAACTTTATGAATTATTTCTGAAGTTTTCTGTTTAATATTTCAGACTGATATTGACCTCCAGTAACAGAAACATTGGAATGCAAAACTGTGGATAAGAGGCACTACTGTACTGTTTCACAACACGTGCTGTACACAAGTGAGGCACTGCTGCGCACATCGATAACAAGTATCAACATAGAGAGATAGGGCAGCACCCATCGTTTTGTGTAAGCTCCAGAGACTGGAAAAGGTCTTGATTGAACCTCTTAAGCCTCCATTTCCTGTCAAGCCCACAAGGTTCTTGCAAGACCAACCTCAACAATGCTTCGAAGATTGCAAATATCTGTTTGAATCCCACTGCAAATCTACCATGATAAACATATTCCAAGTATAACCCAGCCCCAAGTCAGTTTTGGAGACACAAATTATAAAACAACATAAACTCCATCTGGTAGAGAACTGTGACATTGTATGGCCTTCGTGCACAAAACCTTACTTTGTTTCAAATCTATTATAATTTTCACAACTATGTACATGCCTGAAGGAAAGTTAAAGGGAAAAATTCAACAACCACAACAGCACATTTATCTAGACTTTATTAGGTGCTGGGCAGTGGTCTCCTAAGCCTTTCCTGCACATTATCTTATTTAAATCACGCACAGCAGTTCTCTAAGGTAGGCAGTATGCCCTTCATTCCCATGTTACAGGTGAGGGAACTGAAGCACAGAGAGGTTAAATAATTCCCTCAAGGCCCCACAGCTGACAACTGGTAAAGCGAAGGTCTATAAACAAGCGAAGAAAGAGCGCCTGGGTCTACGTTACCAAACCTACTGAGACCATAGCCAAACCTGGTAAGTCAGCTGGATGGGAGGTGTCAGGAAATTACTTCACACTGCAGGCACGTTCGATTGAAGTAATCATTTTACTACAGAGCCGGTGCCTTCAAACATCTAGCTGGCTATCACAGGGGCTGCTCTCGGTCTCCTTTGCACTTTTACTTTCTCTAAGCAAAGGTCGCTTGGTACACTAAGGTGATTAGGTAAGGATGGGTGCCAGAGAAAACAGCGAGCTTTCCCCTCTTTTTTACCCGCTGTGGGTCAAACTGGCGTGTTGACTTCCGGCAATGATTTTTTGATATTATTTTAAAGAACTCATGTAGGAAACGGTCTTGTCCAAAGGAGAGCTAAACCTGAAGAAAAGTGATGTGTGTGCGAAAACAGTAGCAGGGATTTTTTTTTAAACTTTGTATCCCCAGAGGCTGTAATTTGACTGCTCTCTTTGGCACAGCTCCAGAGACGAGGCCGAGCGCCGATCTCCGTTGCGCCCCCCTCCTCCTCTCCACCTTGTGGGGGAGGCGGGACGACCCGCGGCTCGGCGGCCGCAGGAGAGGCGTCTGGGCGCGGCCGGCCGAGGAAGAGGAAGTCGGAGCCGCGGCGCTGCAGGGCGCTCGGCCGCCCGAGCCGGCGCAACCAGCGCAGCGCAGCGCAGCTCAACGCAGCTCAGTGCAGCTCGGTGCAGCTCGGTGCAGCTCGGTGCAGCTCAGTGCAGCTCGGTGCGCACCGCCCGCGCCTCCGCCGACCCGCGAGCCCCGGCCGCCGTCTCCGGTAAGCCCCGGCGGGCCCCTCCAGGGATGGGGCAGGGACGCGGGACCTCGCCCGGCGCCCCGGATCTGCAGGTGGGGGCGGGAGGACCGTGGTGCCCGGCCCCTGCGCGCTCCTCCTGGGCAGCGGCAGAGGGAGTTGGGGAGTGCCGGCCGCCGGCGATCGGGATCGGGCTGGGGGGCTGCCCCGGGATCGGGCTGGGGGGCTGCCCTCCGGATCCCCGAACCCCCTCCTCCGCCCGGATCCCCGAACCCCGCTCCTCCGCCCGGGCGCAGCCTGGACCTGCGCGGCCCTCACGACCGACGCCACCGCGCTGCTAGAAAGCAGTTTCTGAGCGCGCGCTGGAGTGTCACCCCCACCCCAACTCAAGGGATCAGTGCGAAAAGGGGACCCCACGGCCCGCCACCCCGGGCCAGCTTCCCTGAGGCCGTGCCGGCGCCTCGCAGGACAGGGTGACCCGCGGTGGAGTCGGGGACCAGGGGCTGCGGCGCGCTGGGCTCGGAGCAGCCGCGCCTCTTGCAGCCACTCGTGAAGAAGCGTTTTTAGTGGGTGGGTGGGGGAGTGGAGGGCTTGCGGCCCGTCCTTCTGGGGTAAACCGTCACACCTGGTGGGCTGCGACTTTGCGGACTGTCCTGACGGCGGAGGACAGCCAAACCTGCGGGTGATGCCCGGGCCCGCCCCCTCTTTGTGTCCGCGGTGGGCTCTAGCTTAAGCCAGAAGCTATGGGATGCTGGAAGGAGAAGTTAGTGGAACTGATCAATTTCCCTCGGCTGGTGGGAAACAGTAAGGTAGATACTTTCTTTTAATGTGCTGGTGAGGTCTTGTTCGTAAAGCTCGAGTTTCGTTTAAGTTCTGGTCCACAGCGCTCCTTTGTACCACCCTCAGGTGGCTGAGGCTACTGCACGCATTTATTTACTTTATTATTTTTTTAACTTATTTTTGGTACTGGGGATTGAACTCCGGGGCATTCTACCTCTGAGCTACACCTCCAGCCCGATTTTATTTTTTATTTTGAAATAGGGTCTCACTAAGTTGCAGAGGGTCTCGCTAAGTAGCTGAGGCTGGCAGCGAACCTCCAATCCTCCTGTCTCAGCCTCCCAGGTACTAGGATTGCAGTCCTGGGCAAACATGCCTTCTGGAAGTGGAATGTGTGGCCAGAGAAGACCGGTCAGGTGTCACTCTGGGAACACTAGGCCCATCTTCCAGTAAAAGTTGACTTGGGGATTTTGGACAGATTTGATACAAAACTATGTTATGCTTTGTATTTAAGCCCAGGAGGAGACCAGAATGTTAACTCTGGGTCAAAATTGTCATTTAATGGGATTCCAGGCCTCGATCGATCACATAAGTCTGAAAAATTAGTTATCAAGTGTTAAAATTAGCTTGTTCTGGCTTTCAGTTTCTGTAGATGGCATGCCTTTTAAAGAATTTACAGATCTTGGATTTTTATTAATGTGCTTTAAAAACATTTCCAAGCCCATCATGTCAAGGGATCAAAAAACTCCATTCCAACTTCAGCTTTTCTGAGCAAGCCCCTCCCGTGGCCTTGGCTACACCACTTCTAAAGGGTGTGCGGGCGGGAGCCAGCTGTTTCTAAAGCTTCACATATGTGTTCCTCACCCGCGGTGATATCTACTTGTTCTGCAATATTTAAGACTTCCATACAAGAGTGATAGGGTGACCTTTGACCCTTTACCATCTTTGAGTCTGGACTCCCAATTCCTGACCTGGCCTTTTCTTCTGTGTCCAAACCACTAAACCACCTGGAGACGTTTTCTTCCCCAGAGCTCTCCCACCTCCCTGGTTTCATCCTCAAATGGGTCACCACATCATCGTCCCTTTCCTTCCTGTACGGGCTCCCCAAAGCTCTCTGCGTAAGGGTGAATCAGAGAAAGAATTGAACTGCTCTCTGGTGGTCAGATCCATGTCCTAGGTCTGCTTTTCCTTGATAGAATTTTCTTGCTCATCTCCGTCTTCCCCATGAGAACCACGTCAGGTACCTTTAATATGGACAATAGTTACCAAGTCCAGGTTTAAACATGCCTATGGGAGATCTGAGCAGTGTTTCAAAGAGGGTGAGTGATCACTTTTTAATTAATAGAAAGTGGAAACATAATTTTTCAAACCTAAGAATAGCCAGTACTGTTTTGTTCTCCTGCCTTAAGATTTTTTTCAGTGATTTAATTCGGCTTTAATGGTTTACAGTCTGATGTGTGTCTATCTAGGAGAATGCTGAGTAGCCCTCAATCTTTTAAACCCTTGGTAAACTAAAAGCAATTCCTGGATCTACACTCTGATTCTTAATGCTTCTATCTACTGTTTGTGGCTTTCTCCCCTTTCATTGCTGGTAGTTGGTCTTTGCATCAGTTAACATCTTTTAATCCTCCTGCAGAGATAATGAGATCCCTGGACTGTTCAAGCTAGGATGGCTCTTGGATGATCTAGTCTAGGTTCCTACATCCTGAAGATTTAGAAAAAGTGAGTGGTTAAGAACAAGTGTTCTGAGATTGTCCCACTTGTGTCTGAAACTTGCCTCTCTATCTCATTAGCTCTGGGACCTTCATTCCTCTAAGAGAACTGTTTAGACATGGATTATTTTATAATTAGGGAAAGTAACAATCACAATTGATCTCTTTTCTCTGAATTCTCTCACCTTTATTTCTTCCTCTGTAAATTTCAGAAAGAATGAACCATATGTCCAGCACCTTGTTGAGAATTAAATGAAATATTTCGTGTTAAGGCACACATGGTGTGATTTGAAGATGATTGCTGTTGATAAAAGGAGCCCCAGGAGGGCGAGACTGGACCCTCAGTTGGCAGAGCTCTGGTTGAACGCAGGCTCACTTCCCTTTCCCCTAAATCTCACCTCCTCAATGTGATGGCTCTGCGCGAGGACATATGTCTAATGAAATGCAATGGCTCATTCTTTAAGCAACAAAAAAGTCATTGTCTCCTTTGACTTAGGAAAAATATGGTTTCTGATGCAAAATGTTCACTTACCCAGGCAGAGATGGGAATGGAAACACTTTCTAGACAAAGACTCTCTAACCTCAGACTCGTGTGTGGCAGGCAGCTCGGATATTAATGTTTCGTCCCCGGCCTGCATCGGTCTTGCTTGATGAAATGAAAAGCTGACCCCAATCCATCCTCCCCATTCAGAGCCAGGGGCATCTGTGCCAAGTAGAACTCCCTGGCTGAGGAACCAGCTCCAAGTGATTAAGAGCTGACTGCATACCCGGCTTTATATTGCCCACGCTGATGAACAGCAGCAGATGTTTCAGCAAGGAAGGTAGAAATACGTGGCTAATGTATGGCCCCAGCAATGGGGCCCAGGTTTGTTGCAGAATAACTGGGCCATAGGGCAACTAGATACTAGTAGTTTGAGGTCTACCTGGGTGAGTGCAAGCCAGTGATTAGCAGTTGACTGGATATCTAGAATAGTTTTCATGTTTGAGTCTGAGTATCTTTTCAATCTGTATACATAGGTTACTAAAAGATTATTTTCCCCCAGGGAGATAAGAGCAAGTAAAAATTTCCAAACCTAAACCTCTCCCTTTGCTAACTCCAGCTCACCTTCCATATCTGTGGGTCTGCATCCCCGTGTGCAACCAACTGTGGATTGAAAATATTTGAAAAAGGCAATCATGCCTGTACAGAACGTGTAGAGGCTTTCCCCCCTTATCTTTATTCCCTAAAGAATATAGTAAAACAACTATTTATATCGCATTTGCATTGCATTAGGTATTATAAGTAATCTAGAAATTATGTAGAGTATATGGGAGGGTGTGCATATGTCTCTATAAATATTTTGCCATTTTATATAGGGGACTTGAGTATCCCTAGATTTTGGTATCCTTGGGGGTACTGGAACCAGTCCTCCCATGGATACTGAGGGAGGACTCTATTGAATTACTATTTGATGGAAATCTCAAGCCCCCTGGATTCACATATCCATACCCCCCTCTTCTTCCTCTCCATGTAACCCTAGAGGAAAGCAACTTGAGGAGTGTTAATGTTAGGCTAAATTTTCTTTTTTAAATTCCAGCTACACCCACTTGTAATAACCTGATGGGAGAAGAGTCAGGGTTTTCACTGGGCCTTTAATTAAGAAAGTTGTTTTGGTGAACGTTAATAACCTGGGTGCTGTGAAGTCTACCGAGGCCTCTTATCACCAGCACCAGGAAGGTCAAACTGTTACCACATTAGGTTAAAAACCAGCAAGCCTTTCTGATATATAAAAAGGACATCTTTTTACGGCGTCAAAGAAAAGTTAAAATGTATGTGAGTCTCAGGAGAGCTCAAGCTTTAGAATCCTCTTAAGAAGAATCATGGACTCCATAAATCACCATACTGTTAAATTAGCTGTGATACTTAAAGCGGTAGGTAGGTCTCATTGTGTGTGGGTCTTGTCACCCTGAGCACAACTTAAGTGGCATGTGACTGAACAGACATGGACGGGGACTGGAGAGAGAAGTCCTGCATCCAGGGCTGGCAAATCTTTTCCTATAAAAAGCCAGATTGTAAGTATTTTAGGTTTTGTGGTTCTTATAGGTCTCTGTTACACATTCTTTCATTTGGGGGAGTTATGTTTGCAACCCTCTAAAAATGTAAAAACCAACCTTTGTTACCAACCTTCCAAAAGCAAGCTGGAACCGTTTGGATGAACATCCTTCATGGAGACTCAAAACGAGAAAATTCTCAGGTGCCATCTGAGTTGACTCGATGTAGACTAACATATCATTGTGACCTCCGTTGTCTTTTCTCAGTCATTTTCTCTTTAACACTGGCGTAAGAAGTCTCTGTTGGACAGAGCGATCCATTCACATAGGAGTGGCTATGTCACATTTCAAGATTCTGCCTGGACTGAGATGCTGCATGGGGACAGCTTGGGTGGGGAGGAGTAATAGCCACATTGGAATGTATCCTTGGTGACTGGGTATGGAATGAGGACTAAACCCCTGAGCATGACACCTGAGGTCCTGGGACCTACTCTTCTCCTAGCACCTCTTCATACACTTGACTTGTCCCTCCTAGTCAATAGCACTTGCAAAACTATGGGTGGGCTGTGCTATCTCCCCTCTATGTGGGGTCCTTCCATACAAAGTGTGAGTACCTGCCCCCTCCCTGAAGCCCTGGCTCATCTGGTCAGGCAGAGCTGCAGGCACCACACCCCCATGCTCACTCAGGAGTGTATCAGTGAAGCGCTTACACGTCCAGGGGCATGTGGTGATTCCCTGCTACAGATGTTCCCTTTCCAGGGTGGGGACAGTCCTGCCTTCTCTCCACTTACCTGCTGCAAGTTCCCCCATCCTAAAAGTAGATAGCAAGCCGGTAATCCCAGTACTTGGTAGGCTAAGATAGGAGGATCACAGGTTTGAGGACAGACTCAGCAATTTAGCAAGACTCTCAGCCATCTAGCAAGACCCTGTTTCAAAACAAAACAACAACAACAAAAAAATAGGGTTGGAGGTGTATCTCTGAGGTAGAATGTCCCTGGGTTCAATCTCTAGTACCAAAAACATACAGAACAAGAATGACCTCTTGGCCGGGCGTGGTGGCGCACGCTTGTAATCCCAGTACTTTGGGAGGCGGAGACTGGAGGATCCGGGTTCGTGGCCAGCTTCAGCTCTCTCTCTCTCTCTCTCTGTCTCTCTCTCTGTCTCTACTTAGTGAGGCCCTCCGCAACTTTGTGAGACCCAGTTTCAAAATAAAGTATAAAAAATAGGGCCGGGGGTGTAGCGCGGAGGTAGAACGCCCCTGGGTTCAATCCCCGGTACCGCAAAAAAAAAAAAAAAAGAATGACCTCTTAATTCCTAGGAATAAATGAGATTTTCCTCTGTAAAGTATTTAGTTCAGGGTCTGACATGTAGTAATTGCTCAATGAATGCTAACTTTTATTCATTCCAGAGCCATTTATTGAGAACCTACTATTCCTAGAATAATGCCTGACCAATACAAGAAAGATGGTTTCCATAGAGATGTGATCCAGGAATGGGAGAATCAGAACAATGGCTGGGCTGCCTGCTGCCTTCTACTGGTGGGCCTCATTCGAACTGAGACCTTCATGATATGGATGAGTTCCTGATATGGATGAGAGTTGTTTCATTAGCTCTAAGATACTTTTGAAATACATTTTCTTTTCCAGTTCTGAGGGTTGCTGCTAGGCAAACCTCCACTGAAATATATACCCTTAGCTCAAAATACATGGTTTCCAATGTATCACTAAAGAGAAAGAAGCGTTGTAAATAAGCCGAGTGTGGTGGCACACGCTTGTAATCCCAGTACTTGGGAGGCTGAGACCTGAGGATCCAGGTTCACGGCCAGCCTCAGCTACTTAGTGAGGCCTCCGCAACTTAGTGAGACCCTGTTTCAAAATAAAGAATAAAAAATCGGCTGGGGGTAGAGTTCGGAGGTAGAATGCCCCTGGGTTCAATCCCCAGCACCACACAAAAAAGTGTTGTAAATCGTATTGGCACCATCTACTGTAAAATGGATCCACAAATTGTGAAAAAAATGTGCATCTTAGCATCAAGGAGGTACATTCTTATTTGTGCTCAATAAATATGAATTGAGCAGCCATTGATGATCCAGACGAGTTACTCCACAACGGCACGCAAGATCCTGCAGCAGTGCTGTGCATCGGGACTGCATTTCTTTCCTCTATTTCTTAGCTCTGGGATGTGGACTTGGACCTGGCAAAGAGTAAAATATTAATAAAGTGAATAAAAGTATTGGAAGGCATTTATGATCTGGTTTATTTAAAAAAATAGTTTAAGACATTCACTTTGGTCGGACCACAGGTTCCAGCGAATCCTGTTCAGGTGAACTTGACCTAGCACATAACTTGTGTAGGGTGAAGCCGAGTACCTCTTGCAGCCCATAATTCCTTTTGGCAGCTGTCTGAAGAGATGTGTGAATCTGTAATGCACTTAAATGCCTTTCGAGAGCAAGGAAGGCAAGAGCTCCAGGCTTACTTCCTTCTGTTTCCTAGAGTTAATTGAACATAAATACTCCTCTGCTCCTCCCTATCCCGGGGGTAAAGGTCCCTCTGAGCGAGTAGGTCCCTTCTGACAATGAGGTGAGGAGGCTGTTTCCATGTGACCTCCTTTCCTGCCCCGGTGAGCCTTGGGTTCTCACACTCCACGGTGAAGTCCCTTCTCGTTACTTCCCCGCCCTCCTCCTCCCTGTTAGACAGTAACACACTGCTGCAGTTGCTGAAGTGTTGGCACACCCTCTCTCTCTTTTTTTGTGGTGCTGGAGATGGAACCCAGGGGTATCGTACCTCTGAACTACACCCCCAGTCCTATTTTATTTTTCTATTTTGAAACAGGGTGTTGCTATGTTGCCGAGGGCCTGGCTAGGTTGCTAAGGCTGGCCTTCAACCTGTGATCCTCCTGTCTCAGCCTCCCAAGTACTGGGATGATAAGCACGCACCACACCCGGCTAAGTGTCGGCTTTCTAACCACCCTCTGAACTCTGTCGCCTAGTCAAGGCCTTTTCTCTGCACCCAGTTTGGACCCTGTTGCCTCTGTTTTCCAGTTCTCTCCCTGATTCCTTCAACCCCGCAGTTTCTAGATGACTCCATGCGAGTTTTGACAATGCTTGGCTATTTCTAGCTGGAGTCGACTGTGCCTTCATGCGGGTTGGATGGCAATTTCAACAGGTCACACCTGTCCCTGGCCCTCTGTGGCGACACACTGGCTCTCTACACATGGTGAGCCTGTCCTTTCTTCTGGAATCTGTCCCTTTGGGGGCACCTGTCAGCTCCTCCCATCCTCTGCTGCAGCAGCCAGTGTTCCTTCCCAAGCCACCTCCTCTGCCCCGTGCCTTGCGGTGTGATTAAAGGTCCTTGTGTTTTCCGAGGCCTTCAGAGCATACACCGAGTCCAGCTGAAATATGAGCCCTTAGAAACAAGTAGATGCAAAGGAGAAGTCACTGGTAGGCATTCCAGGGGTGCGCGCTAACCGCACTCCAGCAGGCATCCTCACAGTGATTTAAGGTCTGTGACCTGCAACAAGAAAGCCGGGTGCACTGGAAAGGGAATGGGGAAGAGGCGAGGCCCCCCGGAAGAGGGAAGGGGCCAATCCCGGCCATGGGGCTCAGCTGCCTGTGGCTGTGTGATTACACAGGGTCCTCAAAGCCTCACATCTGCGCTTCTCTGATGTGCTGCGAGAGAGGAAAACTGTAATCTGAAGCATAAATACACGATCCTGCGTTGGTTCCCCCGAGCCGCGTAAACCTGTTATTAAGCTTAAGTATCTATGTTGTGCTAACAGATTATAGCTGCCTCTAAGGAGGACAGGGTTGGCCTTCTGAAATAGCTTACGGTTCGGATATTCAGGTGTCTCACGCTTTTTAATGTTTGAAACGACTAAACACATAAGTGATGAAGCGCAAGAATCAGAACTGGGCTTTAGGGTTGCTGAGTGGGTGGTAGGGGAGGAGTTGAGAGGAGGCGGAAGCTTTAAAAGTTCATTGGTAAAAAGCCTGGCCTGTGTTCCATTATGCCTTGCCCACCATACGGGAGAGTGTTCAGGGAGTTGTTTGATAAGGAATAGCCAGGGTTAGGGTTAGGGTTAGGGTTAGAGTTAGGGGCTGGAAGGGTCTAGAGCCAGTCTGGGGACTGAGGGGAAATGGTTCACAGAGGGCACGGAGGGCTCATGTCTTCCACCCAGGAAAGCGCCTTGGGAAATACTTGGAAGCTTTTTGGAACATAGTTATGGAGGAAAGTCTTGGTGGTCTGGGCTTTTTTCCATTTTTCTTCACTGTCTATAGAAGATAATTGCAATTTCCCCTCCTTCTCTTTTTGCAATTTAATCACAATCCTTAATGGTATCTGGTCTGGAAACTAATTGAGCAAAGAAAGTAGTATGAAAGTCATAATTTTGTGGCACGTGGGACCCAGTGGCCACAGGTGTGCCCCATCACAATGAAGCGTTGCCTTCAGCAGTTTAGAATCCAGAAGCTCCTGCGAAGTGTCATTATTATGAAACACTCTTACTTTCTGTTTTTTTTTTAACTTACCTGAAATTCAAGCAAATATGAAGTTCTAAAAATTGAGTGTGATGAGTTCCCTAATAGCAATGACTTTAAAAATCCAAAATGCCCCTGAAGAACAAGAGGAGATCTATTTTGCTTTATGATATGTCCTGGATCAAGATGTGGTACAGTCTAATCCAATAGTACGGTTTAAGAAATTTCTAAATAGGAATTTAACAGTTATTGTTTTTAATGTCATAAAGAAGTCAGTATGATTCTATACTAGCTAAAGACATAATGCCTAGCAATAACACTTCTAAAAATCGCCTTGGTTTTAGGTTACTAATGTATGTAGAAAACATAGTTGACAAATGTTTAGAAATTTTATACCATACTTTTTAGTGAGAAAATTTTTATTGGATAGTTCGATATGCATAATAGATATAACAATCAAACCTTTTATTGCTTTCTTTGCTTATTGTAGTATTAATTCAAATGCTGTTTCTGGGACATTAATTATGGAAAAAATGGTGTACATGGAAAAGATAAGTTTGTTTTTCTAAGGTCTGAATACTCAGAGTTGAAATATGGAAATATTATGGAATTAGTCTATATATGTCATTTGGGAACAACTTAAAATACCTTTTAAAATGAGGATAAAAGTATAATTAAAGATGTTGCAAGGTTTAAATTCATAATATATGCATAGCATTAATAAATGCTTGTATTATAATAAGCCTTTGATAAATAGTGGTGATCTTACTATGTTTACTGAGTGTCACACTTAAGTTTTATTCCCTGTTACCAACATAACAGTAACTGGGAAAAGTCATCTAGGTGTTATAAGCAGGGCCTTAAAGCCAGGTGTGGTGGTGGTGCACACCGTAATCCCAGTACTTAGGAGGCTGAGACAGGAGGATCACAGGTTCAAGGCCAGCCTCAGCATCTTAGTGAGACGCTCAGCAACTTAGCAAGACCCTGTTTCTAAAGAAAAAATAAGAAGGGTTGGGGGTGTGGCTTGGAGGTAGAATGTCCCTGGGTTCAATCTCCAGTATCACACAAAAGGGGGTGGGATCCTTAAGTTCCTAAGGCAAAAGTCAATGGTAAGAGAGGGGGAGGGGAACACATTTGTGTTTGTTTTACTCTAGTAGAGGCCCAATATTCAGTACACATAGGTATTCAGATTAGAATGAGTTTATTCAACAAATATACTGTTTTTAAGTTCTGAGGATACAGCGATGACCCAAACAGACCAAACCTGGAGTGAAAAGAAAAACCCTATGTAACAAGCACTTTAAAGAAAATTAAACTGTATTAGCCATCTTTCCATCACTATAAAAATTTCCTGAGAAACTCAGCTTATAAAGAGAAAGGCTTGCTGTGGCTCAGAGCTGTAGAGGTTCTGGTCCGTGGCGGGTTGGCCCTGCTGCTTTGGGCCTGTGGTGAGGTGGCACATCATGGCAAGAGCGTGTGACAGAGGGAAACCATTCATCCCGTCACAATCCAGGGAGAGCAATAACTATGGAAGGAAGTGGGGTTCCATAGTCCCCTTTAAGGGCAGGCCCCCAGTGACATGAAGACCTCCCACCAGGCTCTATCTCCTAAGGTGTCTACTACCTCCCAGTGGCACCACGCAGGGAACTAAGCCTTCCACACATGGACCTCTGGGGGCCATTCCTGATCCAAACAACAGCAGGAGGGAAACTGCTAAAGGTTTAGAAGAGTGGTCCTGAGGAGACCTGGGGGAAGAACATTCTAGAAAGATGAAAATCATGAGTATGGAGGACCTTAGAAAGAAATGAGCTTTGTGAGTTCTAGAAGAAAGGTGACCAGTTGCATGTGAACAGGGAGCAGCAGCCAGCGGGGGTGAAGGGGCTGAGGAAGCAGGGCCGGGTCAAGGAGGCCTTTGCAAATAGGACTCGGGTGTAGCTCAGAGGTAAAACACCCCTGGGTTCAATTCCCAGTACCCACCCCACACACACACAAAGAGGCCTTGGCCCCCGACTTCAGGTGTGATGCCAGAGCCACAGGAGGGTTTGAAGCTGGGGAGTAGTGTAATCTAATTATTGCCCAATTATCACCCTGGCTTCTGTGCAAAAAACTGTGGTGAAAAGTTCTGGAAACAGGCAGAGCCCCAGTGGTATTGAGAGGTAGGGTCTTAGTAGAGGAGCTAAGAAGCTAAATGTCAGCCAAGACAGTGCAGCTCAAGGAGCAGGGCGGCTGCTGTGATTGGCTGTGTCCTACCTACTTACCTGGCTCCGTGCTTTACTTCTGTCACCCTCTCTACTTTGGCTCCCCTAAGCAAAGTAACCAAAGTAGCATGTGGCGGTGTGTGGTGCTCTCTGTGACGCTGTGACGGGTAAGCTCACCTCCCCACACTCCCGCAGAGCCAAGTAGCGTTCCCTTAGGCTCCTTAGCATCCTCCTCACCACTAGTCCAGCACTTACAAGTGATATTTTTGATGACCATTTAGTTGTCTGCCTTCCTTCACTAGACTAGAGAGCAAGTGTGAGCAAAATAACTTTTCCTTCTACCAGTTGAAGTTAACTTTAAGAAATCTAAGCCTAGCCGGGTGTGGTGGCTCATGCCTGTAATCCCAGTACTTGGGAGGCTGAGACAAGAGGATCACAGGTTCTAGGCCAGTCCCAGCAACTAAGTGAGGACCTCAGCAACTTAGTGAGACCCTTTTTCAAAACTAAAAAGAAAAAAAATAGGACTGGGGGTATAGCTCAGAGGTAGAACACCCCTGGGTTCAATTCCCAGTACCCCCACACACGCAAAGAAATCTAAGCTCCCTCCAGAAAAATTCAGTTCTCACTTATTATTTGAGAAATAGAAATTCTAACTAGGTAGCTAAATATATAAAAAAGAGAGAGGAGGAGGGAAAGGAGGAGGAAGAAAAAGAGGAGACAGAAAGAAAACCCACTAGGGAAATCCCAAGGAGCTCTGAGTTAACTCTTCATAAGGCCTTCTTATAGAAAGCGTTTTTGGTCAAATGATTTTCGATTATGGGAGCCCAGGAGCTCTGTTGGTTGAAAAGTTTTATGGGTCTGTAGTGAATGCGGTGCTCTATAAATATGTGTATTCATTGCCTGCCTTTCGCTGGTTTACTATAAACTTGCAAACTCAACAGGGATTGTGTTTATTCTGGAATAGAAGCAACTAGCAGACAAATTGTAGAGGTAAGAAGTCTTTCTAATATTCCAAACCATTCTAGTGCACTTCCAGGCAGGATCAACTCTATCCTGAACTTGTAGACATGCCTTCTTATGTGTGGGGAAAGTATCTTGGTAAGTGGTGAATCTCCTGGGGCGTAGAGATCATGCCTGGTTCATCCTTCTGGTCCCAGGAGAGAGTGTGGTCACACCCTTGACCTTGAATCAATTGTTTGACTTGAATTTTGGTTCAGTTCTCTATTTCCACTGTCAGGAGGAATTCAGAGGTTTTGTGTTCGATGCTAGTGTGTGGGTTCTGGATGAAAACTTCAGTGCTAGGTTACCAGCCTAGAAATGTAAAAGCAAGTGTGAGAAGTTTATATTTATTATT
This sequence comes from Glis glis, assembly GCA_004027185.1. Taxonomy (NCBI): domain Eukaryota; kingdom Metazoa; phylum Chordata; class Mammalia; order Rodentia; family Gliridae; genus Glis; species Glis glis. The sequence goes on from PVJS01006606.1 coordinate 25,430, forward strand.
TTCATATTTAAAATCTAGCACTCTTATTGGAAAAAATAAGAATACAGCTAAGCCACATTATTGAGTGTTAAGTGGTGTAATAATTGCTCTGTGACTTGTAAATTCAGTTTATTAAGATGTAGCCAGGAGTGGTGGCACACGCTTGTAATCCCAGTGCTTGTGAGGCTGAGACAGGAGGATTGCAGGTTCAAGACCAGCCTCAGCAACTTAGTGAGGCCCTCGGCAACTTAGCAAAACCCTGTTTCAAGATAAAAAAAAATAAAATAGGACTGGGGTGTAGCTCAGAGGTAGAATTCCCTGGGTTCAATCCCCAGTAAAACACACACAAACACACACACACACACACACACACACACACACCACACACACACACACACACACACACACACACAAAATAGATCTCTAAAGGACCCTTTCATGTTAAAAGGGATTGAATTCTGGTAGCCTAGTTTTAGTTGCTATGCCAATTAGAAAATAATTAACTGACATTTCTCCTAGAATATCCTGATTTAAATTTTCTGGCTCAAAGAGTGAGACCCTATTGTGTTTGAAAATAAGTCAAGGGAAAAATGATGAAGTGGGCTGGTCTGAGCCTCCCACTCCTATTCAGACCCTCCTGGGGTTTATCTATTTGGCTTTTGCACAATTGACTCCGAGTCACCCACCCAGAACTGGACTCATAATCTCTATTTCCAGACCTACCTCTAACTTCCTGGGGTTGTTTCCCCCTCCCCCCTCTTTTTCCAGTTCTTAGTTAATAGCACCACAATTCAATGGTCACAGCAAGCCGTTTTCCTTCCCTTTCCTGCCTGGTCGTCAGTTAGCAATAACTTCTTAAATAGCCCTTGGTCCATATCACTTACTCATGCTCCCTTCCCAACCTTTTAGACTTAGATCTTGCTTCTATTACTAGACTACTCGCTGAGCCAGCATTGATGGATCTGTCAAGAGCACCAATCTGATCATTGAATGCATTTTAACAGAGGCCTCTTCTGTTGACAGTGGAATTCAAGCAGAGCTGGAAGCCCCAGTTAGAAGGCTTTTAGGGCTTCTCTGGTCACATCAACTCTCATACCTCAGGTCTGAACCATAGGCAAAGCCGTAGGCTCCGTCGCCAAAACATCCAGAATCCTATAGTAAGTTGGCTGTCTTCTCTCCCTGGTTCCTAACTGGTTCCCTTGCTGTCACCTTGCCTGCTACTGTCTGCTCTCTACTGGGCAGCCAAAGTGACCTCATTCCTTTGTTAGTCCAATCAAGCTCCTTGGTGGTTTCCCATTTCCTTCCAAGTCAAAAGGAAGTCCCTGGAACAGCCTTGCGACCCTCCCCAGGTGGCCCTGCTCTGCTCTCACCTCATCTCATCTCCTGGCCTCCGCCTTCCACTCACTGCAGCAGCTAGCTGGCCTCTTGTGGTTCCCAGGTACTCCATCCCTCTGCCTGGGGCTTTCTTGCCCAGATATCAGAGCCTTACTGTCTCACTTCTTTTAGTTCCCAGCTCAACTGTCCCCTTATCAAAGAAGTCTGCCCAACTCTACTGTATAAAATAGGAACCCCTGTACCTTGCAAGCCACATCCTTCTCACCCTACCTCATTTCTGTGGATAACATTTATTAACACCAGGTACCATATGTTCATTTATTGTCTGTCCCACCATTCACCAGAGCTGAGACCTGTGTTGTTCACTGCTGTTTATTTCCAATACTGTAGAACAGTGCCCAATGCAGAGAGAAGTTTAAGCATCTGTTGACTAAATTAGTGTCACATCAGCCGTTGTCATCTGCCTCTCCATAAGGTAGATTCTGGTATCTGATTCTGTTGTACCATGTTCTAGAAGAAAGCAGCGGCCTACGGTGTTGTGGGTGGGGGCCACTGTGATGGTCCTGGTGGAAATGGCGATGGTGGTGGAGATGGCGATGGTGGTGGAGATGGCGATGGTGGTGGAGATGGCGATGGTGGTGGTGATGGCGATGGTGGTGGAGGTGGCGATGGTGGTGGAGGTGGCGATGGTGGTGGAGGTGGCGATGGTGGTGGAGGTGGCGATGGTGGTGGAGATGGCGATGGTGGTGGAGATGGCGATGGTGGTGGAGGTGGCGATGGTGGTGGAGGTGGCGATGGTGGTGGAGGTGGCGATGGTGGTGGAGGTGGCGATGGTGGTGGTGACGGCGATGGTGGTCGTGGTAATGGTGGATGATAGCTATGCATTTTGACTGTGGAGCCAGGCTACCTGGATTCAACCCGGGTTCTACCACTTTGAGTTTATGTGACCTTGGACAAGCTGTTCAGCCTCTCTAAGCCTATGCGCATCATCTTATGGATGATGGAAAGGATACCAGCTTCCTGGGGTTATAATCAGGATTAAATCCAGCCATTTGTTAAAATGCTTGCAGAACCTATTCCTGATGCATAGAAAAAGTTAGGTAAATGTTGGTCATTATTTTCAGCAAAATTTCTTTAAAACTCATATCTTAGGGGTCAGGCGTGGTGGTGCATGTTTCTAATCCCAGTACTTGGGAGGCTGAAACAGGAGACTGCAGGTTCAAGACCAGCCTCAGCAACTTAGCAAGGCTCTCAGCAACTTAGTGAGACCCTGTTTCAAAATAAAAAATAAAATAGGGCTGGGGTATAGCTCAGAGGTAGAATCCCCCTGGGTTCAATCCCCAGTACCACAAAATAATTAATTAATTACTTAATGAAAATAGTATCATGAGCCCCCATGTACCCATCTTCCAGATTCAGCAATTATAAGTATTTTGCTAGTCTTGTTTCATCTGTTCCCCCACTTAATCTCTCTTCCACTTTGGAATATTAAAAGCAAATTCAAGATACATTGTCTTTCCCATAAATACTTTAGTATGTATTTCTAACTGATAAAAATACTTTTCCTTATAACCACTGCACAATTAATATAGGTAATGAAAATTATAGCAGACCCTTAACATCCACTCTGACCCTGTCCACAGTCAAATGAAATCCTATTAGAGCAGGATTTTGGTTATAGTTTTGGTTTATGTTGTTCATTGCCACATCCCAAGTACATAATAGGCACTGTAGCACTTAACTGAATGAATGAAGCCAGGCATGGTGGCACACGCCTGTAATCCCAGTACTTGGGAGCCTGACACAGGAGAATCAAAGGTTTGAGGCTGGCCTCAGCAGTTTAGCGAGCCCCTCAGCAACTTAGTCAGACCCTGTTTCAAATTTTAACAATTTTTTAAAAGGGTCGGGGTATCTTGGAGGTAGAATGCCCCTGGGTTTAATCCCTAGTGCCAAAATAAACAAACAAACAAACAAATAAATGGGTTATATTTTTAAAGTTTATTTTTGGAAGACAGCTCCAATAAAAATATTATAAATGGTGGCTGTGATCTTGAGCTAATTAAAGAAAGTCCATTTGACTCACAAAGTAGCTGATGCCCAGCTCCATCTTTATGTTTATGAACCCTCTAGAACAAACATCACTGTCTTTTCATGACCAAATGCCTTCAGAGGTCCAAGTCTGGAGCAGCCCTCCTTGAATCTGACTCTCTTGACTGGAAGGGGTCTGAAATCTCACCTCTTAAACCTTTCTTGAACAGAGAATGAAGGTCACATGGTTCTTTATGTGGAGTGGGATGGAGTGTCTTTTTGCTAGGAAATGTACTACTTACTACTTGGTTCTTCATCCATAAACATGGGAGATAGTTATAAGTACTGTGGAGTGGTGAGGATGGTTATGACCATGTAATGATGGTAGCATCACACAGTGCTTAGCCTTTCCAAGCTGTTTAATAGACACGTGTGACTCTTATCTTGGCCACTGTCACTGGCAGCCTCGCAAGGCAAGAGTTCCCAAGGCAGAGGGGACGGCACCCACGGGTTTGTTCAGGGCGAGGGGCCCCCAAATGGAAGCTGGTCCCCGGCCCTGTCACCTCCCAAGCCTCCCTGTCCCTGCATCCAGGCTCTCCCTCTCTCTCTAGAGTGGCTCTCAGGCCACACTGATCACGTCCATAACACATTGGCAAATCATTTTTCACAATAAATGGAGACACAAGGTTGGGTTTTCCTCTCCATCATTCACCTAATTCAGGGTGAATTTCATGATCTGAAGTAGTTGCTTTGTGTTTCTAAGAGTGCACCTTGGTGTGAAGCAGATTAACTGGTATTTGAGACAAATAAAGCTTTGGAGAACCTGTAACCTCAGCTTGCTCAGCCCCACCCCCACAGCGGGGTTCAGAGCATTGGAACCAGGGCACACACCACAGAGCCGTTTCCCACACTGCCTGTCTGTGCCCTCTGGGTTCCCTCTCCCCTGGCCTCCTTCATACCTGTGAGAGCTGCATCTGCCCCGTTTTCCTCCATCACAGCCCCTCCATCTTTCTATTTTCCCCAACAGAAATACTATAATATACCCTTACTTAAATTCCCATATCAGGAAAACACCATACAGATGTAAATCCACATAGGCTAGGATTTCTTGTGAGAAAACAAACTGAGGAGGGATTATAGTGGACAGAGTCTACTGTAAAGAATCGGAAGGCAATTCTAAACCAGGACTAAGGAGACTGGGGGAGGCGACATCTGAGGGACCGGCTGGAGAAGGAACGAGAGCAGTGTCGGGAGGGGGCTGGGAGCTTAGCTTTCTGGTTCCTATCTGCCTCCTGCCACGGTATTCCTTGTCATCCAGAGGAGCAGCAGTAGACAGGGACCGATTGATGGGGCGGTGGTGATGGTAGCTAATGTTAACTGAACACTTACTAGTCAGGGAAGGTTCTAGAAGCTTTGCATGTAGTTACTAAATCCATGCTCATGAGCACGTTGGATACAAACAGACATTCCCATTCCATTGATGAGAAAACCAAAGCACAAAAAGGTTAGATAACATGTCCAAGGACACCCAGCTAACCAGAGGCAGTGTGGACATGGTGCCCAGCACACTGGGTCAGATCTCACGCTCAGAGTACACGTGGTGTTATGAATTAGGACTGCGGATGAGGAAAAAGAGAAGCAGTGGCTTAAAACAGAGAAACTACCTTTTTCTCACAGCTCTGAAATGGTCCAGGGCTGGAAGATGGCTCTCTGTAACCAGGGACCTAACCTCCTGCTATCTTGTTGTCCAGAGAGATGCCATTTTAATTACAGGTAGACACACACCTATTTAAAATTGAAGGGAGTATAGAGAAAGGGAGAGCAGCTAGGTAGGGGACAGCCCACTTGCACCCACAGGCCAGGCGTGCCCGTGGCCAGAGGCGCTGGACTGGGCTGCTCCAGTGCCTCGCAAAGCTGGCGTCCACGGTGGCTCCTAAAGTGCCTGACTGACTACAGGACTGTTCTCTCTGGAAGAAGAGGCTATATCTAAAATGTTTAACATCCCATGGAATGCCCCACCAAAGGACAAATAAATATTACATGTTGTTGTTTAATTAGCAACTGTGCATTTCCAACAAATATTCCATTTTGGCAAGGCTGTTTACGAACAGATCAGAAGCATTCTCTTCTGTCAGTCTTTCGCAGTGACATCAAGAAACACTCGAGAACCGTTGTGGACTCCACGCAGGCCTCACTCAGCCTAGCGTCTTGTAAGGACTTGCTCATCTGACAAAGAGGTGTGATCATCGGATACTCGCTGGAAGGACTCCACGTTTGGACTGAATTGACTAATCAAAGAAATGACTGAGGTTGTAATATTCTCAGTCTATCATAAAAACAAAATACCCATTGGCAAATTCTGAAGTTCTAGAATTAAGACAAATTGAAGGAGGTGTGATTTATATATTATTGAGAAGATTAGAAAGAAAATAAAAACTTGGAAAATAATGATTTTTTTTTGGCCAGATTAAGAATTTGAAGAAGGATAGTTGAGTTACATTGTGTATTTTCAGAAATTTAAAATCTGTCTATTTTCTTCTATTGCATATTCCCAGAGAATTACAGGAAATCCTTTTCTAACAGGGTATCCTGAGTTTGGAGGGTTCGTTAAGTTAAAAAAACACTCATTTGGTGGTATGCTTCTGGTGAAGATTATAGAATCCATTATGCTTCACTGAGTCTGAAGAATAACAATCACTTTAATCACACTTGTTTTCACGGTGGCCCAGAGAAGAATTAAGAGACTTCCTTTTTAAAAAGTTTTTGCTAAGACAGCGCTTTTATCCTCCAGTTGAGTCAACGGAATTGTTGTTTCTACTGGAATTTCAAAATCAAACTTGATGTCCTAGTAAAATTTAAAAGTAAATCGATGAGGAGTATTTAACCAGTTCATTACTGGTTCTGCAAAATCAACCTTGTACTTTTAAATGTTTTTAACTACTTTGTATGGCTGGGTGCTTTTAGAAGAAGGCTAAGTGTCATGAAACCTTTAGGACTATTGAACACTAAATCTCTTTGGCAATATTATTTCCCGTAGAACTCGGGACAGTTTTGGTCTCATTTAAAGGCTTTTCTCTTTCTGAGTTGCCCAAGAAAGTTAAGCACGGTGATACTGATGGTGAGCTGTGAATACAATTGCCAAGCTGATCTTAAGTCCTCCTGTGAAACCAGGCAAGAGAACCTTCATCAGGGCTTATAAATGCAAAGGATTTCCTCCCATTCTCTGAGCACGGTTGACAGACAAACCTATTGCGGCTTATTGATGGGCATATCCCAAGCATTGTTGTGTGGAAGGCCTGGGGTGTGGGAACAGGTCTTCAGGGGAAAGACAGTACGCCCAAACACAGGAGCAGTAGAAAGCGCTGAGGATGTGTGCTGGTTAATGTTTAACAACCTACTGGGGTGAGAGTGGGGGGCTGTGTGCATGTATACACATAAGATGTATATGCAAGTAAATTTATTAAGAATTATACTGATGGGCGACACAATTTGCAAATAATAAAAATGCCGAATGATTCTCATAGAAGCTTCTGTTGATGTTTGCCAAACTTCTATTTGTAGCCAACCTGTATAAGTGAAGGGAATTTCAACATGAATATTGTTTGATATTTTATCTTAACAACTAAGACAAAAGTGAAAAACTATGAAGATGGGTGTTAGAGCTTCACTCATTCATCAGTGACATGATTACCTCCTCCATCAAATTACATAATTATTTTATAATACTGGGTGATATTTTGCCGTTTTTTGGGTGTTATTTCTACAGTGTTGCAGCTATAGATACAACACAGTTGTGGGTTTAATCTGTGGTATGAACATTTTCTCCGTCACTTTCTGAGACATGAAGACGAGTCAAGCCCTGATTTGTAGCATTTGCCAGGATCCCTGGTATAAATATTCCCGCTGTGGTTGATACCCAGCTGTCAGTGTGACATTGCTGAATGTAGAGCGGGGAAGAGCTGTGCAGTACCACCCAGTCAATATACTCTTTCTGCCATATAGACATAAAATAACTATGGGAACATAAATAACTGTAAAAGTAAGAAGTAATGTGTTTTGAGTAGTTATACCTTTGTTTATAATACGATTTATTCAATTGTAAGTTTATATTATTTTTATTTTTATATTTATTTTTTGGTGGCACTGAGGATGGAACTCAGGGGCATTCTACCTCCGAGCTACACCCCCAGCCCTATTTTTTATTGTTTATTTTGAAACAGGGTCTTGCTAAATTGTGGAGGGCCTCACTAAGTAGCTGAGGCTGGCCGCGAAGCTGCAATCCTCCTGTCTCAGCCTCCCAAGTACTGGGATTACAAGCATGCGCCACCACGCCTGGCTTATATTATTGGTTTTTAGTGATGACTTTAACAGCTGGCTCTTGAAATTCCTGAGACTGAATGGTGGACTCTTGTGAGTTGGTGAGGGAAAGAGTCTTAGATATGAGAATGTCGACACTCATGCAGTACAGAGAAGCACGAGGGGGGCAGAACTGAGGGTGGTCATCAGGGGAGTTTGCAACCTAATGAAACAGCTTTAAGAGCTGTGGTGATTTCCCCAAGGATGGGGCCAGGCATTTAGCTAACTAAATTAAGATGGCCTTTAGTTTCTAAGGGCAATGAAAATCCAAAGGACAATTGGGGTTCCTACTCGGCCATCCCTGGGGACCTGTGGGTTACCCCATCCTTTCTTTTTTTTTTTTTTGCGGTACCAGGGATTGAACGCAGGGGCGTTCTACCTCCGTGCTACACCCCCGGCCCTATTTTTTTATGCTTTATTTTTGAAACCGGGTCTCACGAAGTTGTGGAGGGCCTCACTAGGTAGAAAGAGAAAGAGAGAGAGAGGGGAGAGAGAGAGAGAGAGAGAGAGAGAGAGAGAGAGGGCGATCACGCGCGCGCGCATGTGCGCTGAGGTTGGCCGCGAACCCGGATCCTCCGGTCTCCGCCTCCCAAAGTACTGGGATTACAAGTGTGCGCCACCACGCCCGGCTACCCCATCCTTTCTACTTACCTGAGGAGAGTGATGGTGGAGAGAGAAGAGACAGAGTTAAGCTGGTTAAAAGTTGGAGTGATCTATAGTTTTCATTGTAGAGGTCTTTTACCTCTTTGGTTAAGTTTATTCCCAACCTAGGTGTCCATAAACAGATGAAAGGATTACAAAATTATGGGAAATACACACAATGGAATTCTACTCAGCAATAAAGAAGAACAAAATAACATCATTTACAAGAAAATGGAAGGACCTGGAGAACATTATATTAAGTGAGATCAGCCAATCACAGAAAGAGAAGGGTCATATGTTTTCATTAATATGTGCAACCTAGGGAGTAGTGGGGACACAAAAGGGATGACAGTGGAGAAGCCTCAGTGGAGCAAGGGAAGTTGTCTAAGGGAAGGGGAAGGGCAAGAAAGAAGTGTATCAATGGAATTATAAACAATGTGTACATATGAGAATATACCAACATCATTCTCGGTACTCCATATGGTGGGGAGGCGGGGAGGGGGATACTAAGAGCTGTGTGCATGTATGTTAATATCAAATTTATATTTAGTGTGATGTGAGACTACAATGTACCAATAAAAGCATGTTTAAAAAAAACGTTGGAGTGAGAGTGAGCAGAAATAGAAGGAAAGAAACTATGGAAAGGGGAGAAAAGAGTTTAGACTTGCTTTGGGATAGATCCTAGACATTTTGACTCATGGGATGCCCAGGCTCAGAATGCAGCCATCTGTGAGGTCCCTGGGTCTAGGAGCTCTGGGGTGGGGAGGAGTTCAAAGGTCATCTGTGTCCTTGCTCTGCCTGCGTTCACTCCACCTCTGCACCCCTCTGTCCTCAGCCCCTTCCACGCTTTCCGGTTCTTTCCTTCTTCTTCCTGCCCTGTAGAGTTTTGTTTGCTCTTTAGCTTTCTCCATCCTTGTCTCTCGCTCATATCCGTCTCCCGGCTCAGCAAACAGACGTCGCTCGGAATTCATGGACCCTTCGAGGGCAATTGAAGATTAGATAACTGGACATATGTGTTTTTCAGACATGGTTAGATTTGAATTAGTGTCAACAGCTGTGTTCCTAATGGCCACAGAGCTCCTCCACACCAAGGGAGCGAGAGATGAAGGGGAAGGAAGGCGGTTTTGGTGCAGGGAGCTTTTGTAGACCTATGGTGGCCTTTATGGAGCCGGAGTGAAGGGGTGTGGAGGGACAAGGAAAATAAAATGCCTGCTTCTGGATGCTTTTTTTAGATGATCATAAAAGAAAAAACCTTTTTTTTCTCCCTCCCACTTTATGATGTTCACAGCCTGGTGACCAGGGCTCAGTCTAGCGCCGCCCTCTTCTCAGAGGAGCTACTGGAGGTGTCCTCGGCCTTGGGCTCACTGTCCAGTGTGCTGATGGTGACTCTTTGCTTCCTTCACTGGCCCCTAATAGGACCCCCTTCAAGAAATCAGATACTATCCTTTTATTTATTTATTTTTATTGGTGCAGTGTAATCATACCTATCTCAGCCTCCCAAGTACTGGAATTACAAGTGTGCACCACCACACCCGGCTTACGTCCCTTTTAAATTGAAATAAAAAAAATCAACAAATGTTTGTTTCAAGACCTCCCCCCCCCAGTGCCTAAAACTGTGTTGGGGCCTTTTAGGAGAGAGAAAAACAAGTAGGGAATTTTATAGGAGCTTCCTGACCCCCTTCTAAGAAGGAAAACTTGGTCATCCCACAGTGTTTAAGCCATTCTCTCAGGGAGGTGGCACTTACTTTTGTGTCCAGAACATGTGGTTTCTTAATTAGCACCTTGATTTTCCCTGCAGGAAGTGAGGACAGGCACTTGCCCGGGCCACTTATGCTGTTTGTGTTTAGTGCCTCTATGTCAACAGCACGTTCTGGAAGTTTCACTTCTCTTTACCCCAGTGCTCCCTGCGGCTGAATCCATCAGATGACACTGAAATCACATTTGATGTTATCATGCTTTAAATCACACAGGTGCGGCCAGAAAGAGGAAAACAGATGGGGAATTTTTATTTTATTAATTTATTTTTCATTTTGCAAGTTAATGACCTTGGGGGAGGGGAACCTGCCACGGTTTTGTGATTACTCATGCTGTTGGGCCTATGACAGCATCCTTCCTTAGGAGCACTGTGGGGATGGAGATCGGGCCCTCCATCCGCACACCTTTAAATGGAAGGAGCAAGCGCATCACACGCTTAAGGAATATCGCGTGTGCGTGTGTCGGCAGGCTCCTCGGTCTCCTTTACTTGTGGGGATCAAGTGAGGAGGCAGGTGAGTTGGAATTCTCTCTGGTTTTCCAGTGGGAAACTTCGTGTCTCAAAGTCAGGTGTGTAAGGAGTAGTGCAAGGAGGACCAGGTACTAGTGGTCTCCACTTCTGACCTGGATTCAGCCCTGGTGTAGGATGAGCAGACAGGGCAGCAGGCCGGAGTGGCCCAGGCCTACACCTGGGTGTGTGTGCTCTCATCCCATAGCCCCGCTGCCTCTGTCTTGCCCAGTCAGGCCTGCAGATTGATCACCTCTCTGAAGCCGTAGAGAGCTGTTTTCCACGCTGCCTCCTGGGGTAGTAGGGTTTTAGTGGTTGGTGTGTGTGTGTGTGTGTGTGTGTGTGTAATGAAGTTTATATCAACTTCAAAACATCTCCTCATGGAGGAAAACAATCTTCAGCCTGCATCTTGAATCTCCAGTTTAGCTGAACACAGTCATTGCAAACTGTCACAGCTGCTGAGCTGGATGGAATAATGGAACCTTATCAGAAGAGTTTATGAGATTCTAAGGCTTCTTTAAGTTCTGGAACCATAGCAGTTTACCATGGAAAAGAATCATTTATGCCAGGCACAATCTCCATGTAAAATCCTGCAGTGGCCACCTAGTGCCTATCGAATTTATTACAAATTTCTCAGTAGGAGACGCATCCCTGTATTAAGACCCCAGTCTCTTCTTCTAGCACTTTCTCCCAGTACTGCCGTATTCACATCCCCGTCTGAGCTCCAGGCAGTCTGGAGGCGCCTGGTCTTGGGCAGGCTGTGCCTTCACTCAGATGCCCCTGACTCCACCCAGCTCTGCTCTGTGTCCTTGGGATCCTATCCCAACACCATCTCTACCTGAGGGACTCCCACTACTGCCTCTTCCCATACCCTCACCACCTGAGCCTCAGTTTCCCTATTTGCTATGTTCTCTTAAGGTTGTCATGGAGAACAAATGAGTTCATTTCAAAGGGCACAGTACTTAACCCCAAGTGTGTGCTGAGATATTGACTTCTGTTATGAGTAAAAATGATTTAATCACCTGCATATCACATTCCTACAGACTGTAACTCCTCTTATCTACCACATTGTACCTAGCAGTAAGGCTGCTATAGGAAAGTCTCGCTGAAGAAATTCACCAGGACAATGTCACGCTGCAAAGCAAAGCAGGGAGACCACTATTACCGCCACGATGCCTCTGACGGGCTTGGTAATCAGTTCTTCATCCGCCCTTCATACACATTTCAGGATTTCTGTTTGGATGAAGTAATGAGAGGGATGGTTACTGAAAACTTTCGATGCACCGCCACCCTCGTATGGTTTTTTTTTTCTCTCACGTGTCGCCACCATAGGCCTCACTTCAACAGTGGCAGGCCAGGTCACCGTGGCCTCTAGTGTGGACACTGAAGCCCAGATAAGGAGTTCACTTCACCAGCACCTTGCATCGAGCAAGAACGCCAGATTAGAAATCATTAAGCCACAATGCTTGCGACTGAGGGATCTCTGAAACAAAAGGATTTGTTGAGCCATTACAGTTACTAGCCAGAAGAAGGACCAGGTCCTAGGACAAGTTCCGTAGCTGCCAGCAGCAGGACAGATAGAAAATGGAAAAATGTCTTCTAGGCCTAGAACTAAGAGTACTTTTATAATGAGAATGTGGGGCAGGGAAACAGAAGTTATTTACACTGGACCTATACCAGGTATAAATGAGAGGGGCGGGGTGACACGAAGCAGGGCGAGGTCTGGGACCGAAGGGCAGTCCCTAAAGAGGAGCACTGTGCTTCTGGATGTGTTGGGGTCAACAGCGGGAAAGTTTATGCCTCGGTGGCCCTGGTGGTCAGCCATGCTGGGATTAAGTCCGGATTTCAACATACATTCAGGAATGTGGAGCAGTCTTTTATTGGTTTCACCTGCAGCTGTTAACTGATGAACTCCCCTTATCTCTTCTCCCCTCCATCTTCTGGCTCTTGTAATTAAATTTGGGACATCCCAGATTTTTTCTTATTTTATCAGAATCCAATTTGTAAAGACTATAATTTTTTCCATAACAACTTAATGTAGTGGATGAATTTTGACTGAATCACAGATTTTTAAAAAGCTATATAAGTAGGTTGGAACTATGTATTAGTTTGCTTGAGCTACCATTACAAAGCAGCATCGAATGGGTGGCTTAAATAATAGAAATTTATTTCCTCACTGTTCTGGGGGCTAGATGTCCAAGATCAAGGTGTTGGCAGAGCCACTTTCTTATAGCTTGTCATTTTCTTTCTTGTTTCTTGTCATTTCTTGTAGCTTCTCCCTCTGTTTTCAAATAGTCTTCCCTTTGTGTGTGTCTGTGACCCAGTGTCCTCTTCTTAGAAGTACACCAGTCATACTGGCCCAGGGTCCAGCCTAATGACCTCATTCTAACTTAATAACCTCTTTAAAGATCTCATCTCGACACACACCCACATTCTGAGGTATTGGGGTTGAGGACTTCAGCATGAACTCTGGGGAGGCACAGTTCAGCTCATGACAGACAGACATCTGGTGAATTTTGAACATAGCATAGATAGTAGATGATGTCGAAGAAATCTTGTGGATTTTCCTAGATGTAATCATGGATTCTGGTTCTGTAGGGAAATGTCATTTGAGGGATGCATGATGAAATATGTTGGTGTGAAGAGTGACAAAAATTGCCCCTTACTTTCAAGTTTCCCTAACAGCAGAAATACTTGTGAGGATAATGAGAAAGTACAACACAACAGGAATGGGGAAAAAGAGTTGCAATCGTCAGGGATTTACTGTCTAAAATATATAGGCATGCCTGCCGACCATTAAGAAAGACAAAGGAGGGGCAGGAGGGAGAGCTTTCCCATTGTTTCCAGGAAGGAAGGGTGTAGAGAAAGATTGTAGATTCGCTCAAAAGAAGGGTGTTATCTTCAGAGGCCTTGAGGCAGAGGTTCAGAGTTGCTTAGCCAGACCAAATTTCAGAGCCGTCTTTCCTGGAGGAGGTTAACTGCGCTACCCTTGAAAGCTCTGTTGATGGCTTGTGGTCAGGTGTCAGTATCCATCTGCCTGTCTGTGAAGGGAGGTCTTGGGGACACTGTGAAGCTGCTCTGTCTGCTCACTGCCTGGAGCTCCCAAGCGAAGGGCACAGCTCCCACACAGACCCCGCTGAAAACTTACTTCTGACCCCACAGGCTGCAGATGTCCCTGTTGTCCTGTATTTCCTGTTTTGAAGGTTCAAGCTGTGACATCAGCCAAGTATTGTGGGATAGGACTAGGATAAGAAGAGCTCTGTGAATAGGTACTCATCAAAGATAGCTGGGTGTAGTAGTGCATGTCTATAATTCCAGTACTTGGGAGGCTGAAACAGAAGGATCGCAGGTTCAAGGCCAGCCTCAGCAATTTAGCAAGACTTTCAGCAACCTAGGGAGCTCTTTTTTCAAAGTAAAAAATAAAAAAGGCTGGAGGTGTAGCTCAGAGGTAGAATGTCCCCAGGGTTCAATCCCCAGGAAAGGAAAGGAAAGAAAAGAGAAAGGAAGGAAGGAAGGAAGGAAAAGAAAAGAAATATATATATATATATATATATATATATATATGTTTGTATATATATTTTACATACATATATGCTTAAAGGCACACAAATAATTCAAGTCCTTTGTTTGGGATCCTTGAGGGACAATATCCTACCAAGTCTTAGTGTAGTTCTATTTGCACCCTGAAACTGTGTGTGTGTATTATATTTTTACCCCAAATCTAGGTCAAGGCTATAGAAAACTATCTGAAGTTAAATATCTGTGCTCTCAACCACCAGTAAGCCAAGGAAAACTTATTAAAGAAAAGTAGCAAATAAAGCATTCTTTCTAGTGAATGGGACACTTTGAGAAGAAAGGACATGGAAAAGCCACTGTCTAGACTCTGAGCTGTGGTCAGTTCTCTTGTAAGAGATCAAGGGAAGGGTTTGCTCACCACCCCTGCTTCGAGAACTGTGATATAACAAGTTAAGTCGGCAAGTCCCTAACAGACGTGCTTGTTTATACCCTGTCAAATTCTGGACAAAATATTTATTTGAAAGATGAAAAATATTTAGATCTTGAAAGATGTTTCTGTGGCAGTCAGAGATGGAAAGTTTTTAATCAGTCATCTTCCTGAACCGTATTCATAAGCTGCACAATCTGATCTCAAATAACTTGTATTTCTGACTGGCTCAAAAGCATCACTTATTTCTCCTTGGGAATTTCTCTAACAGCACAACAATCTGTTCTGACTGAAAATTTTTCTTTGTTCAAAAACAAGGTTATCAGGGTTCCTTCCATTAAGAAGGGTGAACGTTTCCACAGATTGCTGTGGTACAGATCTCGAGGGTGAGGAGAAGCGAAACCAGAATTTACAAATAACAGTGGTCTATTTTTTTTTAAGAAAATCAACACCAACATCATTTTTGAGAAGAAAACTTAAATATTTGGTTTCCTTCTGGGAAACTGCACTGTTGGTTTTTTTTTAACCTTAATCTTTTTTTATTTAAATACATTTTTATTGGTACATTGTAATTTTATATCATAATGAGGTATAGAGTGATCGAAACATACATGCACACAACACTTAGTGTGCTTTTTCTTTTATTGGTGCCTTGTAATTATGCATCATACTGAGGTATAGAGTGATTGGAACATACACGCACACAGCATGTTCATCTGGGTCCCACCCCCTTCCTTCCCCCTCCTTATACATGTCTTTGAGATTGGCATTGGTAGTTTAGCGTCCATACATAACATTATTTCAACTGTTAACCTTTTCTTCTTTGATCCCCCTCTTCCCTCCCCTAGACCCCCTTCATCACTCCATTGGAGTTTGCTTATCTATCTGAGGTTACCCTTGTTTCCCAATTTCTGTCTGTCTTCCACATATGAGAGAAAACATACAACTATTCGCTTTTTGAGACTGGCTAATCTCACTTAACATAATATTCTCCAATTGAGATGCCTGATCTCGTCTAACCTTAATTAAAAAAAAAAGTCTTTACAAGTCTGCCAGTAGGAAGTTGAAAGACTTGCTACACACCTGAAAAATCTGACATGAGCTCAGAGATTCTGCTCATTAGGATGACAGGGTTAAGAACATTGGACAGACACGTGTCCTGCCTGGCAGAACTGCCCATAACTCTCTGTGTCAACATATGCTTGCCACGGCTCCAAAAAGTTTCCATCGCCCTCTCGCCTTGAGCTCTGTTGGGGTTTATTGCCATCTGTGATCATTAGAAACTGAACTCCGTGATCACATCGATAATAATAAACAACTGCCGCTGTGTTCCTTCCAAGCATGTTGCTCTGTAACAGGCTGGGAGTTTTATGGCATGCATGCTTTAAGAACAGATGTAGGCCTACGGTAATATTTATTTTTAAGGATGCCCTTGTAACCACATGATAATGGGACTTTTTAATAGAACCTGTTCTTGTACAGAATAAATAGTGCAAATTTAACTTTCCTTATATCTGACATATGGACAGCAGATTGAGCCCAAATTAGATGTTTGGAGGGCTCGGTAATACTACAGCGATTGTCAGAGGGAACGTTGCTGTTGCTGTTGCTGTTGTAAAAACCAAACAGCCGGGCAATGGCTTTAGAAGCTCAACCCCCACTTTTCGAGGTTGGAAATGTAATATAGTCCGGGGGGTATCCTTCACTGAGTGGGATTTTCTGCTTTACTGTAAATTGCCACTGTTGTTTAATATTTGTATATTTTTCTTGGTACAAATTTCAAAAAGGATGTTGACCCAGTAGAAAACCCCTTGACTGTAAGAAGAGCATAAAATAGCAGGTTTTTGCACATAAGACTTTAATCCTGGTTTCTCTGTAGATTCCTTTGAGATCAGTTTTCAAAGCGCCCTCGGCAAATGGACATTTGTTTGGGGATGGTATGTAAGTAGGAAAACACATAAACACACACACACACACACACACACACACACACACACACACAATGTCCTTGCCCCACTGTGTTATACCCTCTAAGTATGGATTATGTATTAACTTGACTCAACTAGAGGGACTCAGGGTTGAATTCATTTAGTTTAACGGAGTTGGTTAACATTCTGCCCCTATTAGTGATGTTATAATTTGGGAGGGAGGTTAAAACAGTTGCACAGATCATTGTATTATCCTGTAGAATAAGAATCTGTAATGTCACAACATCCCCAGGTGATTCACAAACACATGGCGTTAGAAAAGCTATGCTCCAGGTGTCCAATAAGAACGTAACACTGACATCTCCATTTAAAGATGGTAAGACTGGAGGGCTGGAAAGCAATGGAAATGGGGAAGATAATCTGAAAACGAGAGAAACAGAGAGAGTGAATATGCATGAATGAAAATGAATGTGTGATGGAGGGAGAGGGGGACCTGTTGACAGCCCGATAGAGAAGAAGCTGCAGAGGCCAGTCTGAGAGACTAGACTGCCATTGGCCACACCGGAGTAACTGGCCATGGAACCGGTTTGGTAGGACTCACCAGCACCAGTTCAGGACTTGTGATGCCTTTAGTACATCCAGGTGGCGCATACTCTGGCCAGTCTGAAATAAAGGACTGGGCACAGGAACACATAGTTGCTTGAAGTAAATGCTTTGGAAAGCCGTTTGACAATACGTGTCAAGGCCTGGAGTGCTCATACCCTTTGATTCAGGAGTTCTGTTTTGAAACTTTGAAATTATTTGTACACCTGACCCTGTTACATTGCTGCAACATCAAAACAACCTAAAATTTCAACACTAGAGGATAGGGTAAGTTAAGGTACACTCATACAAGAGACTATTATGAGCAATTAGTATTTCTCAAGAAATATCAATGATAGAAGAAAAACCTTCAAGGTTTGTGAGAAAGGAAAGATAAGATATTGTCGGGGAGCCTTGTCCTAGTAGGAGTGGATAGGGCCATGGGCCATTTTGGGAGGTCATTGGTGATACCATTCTTTATATTTGGTCAATACTATCTGTAGTGCTTTTGTAACTTTTTTTTTTTTTTTTGCGGTACTAGGGATTGAACCCAAGGGCGTTCTACCTCTGTGCTACACCCCCGGCCCTATTTTTTATACTTTATTTTGAAACCGGGTCTCACGAAGTTGCGGAGGGCCTCACTAAGTAGAGAGAGAGAGACAGGGAGAGAGAGTGAGAGAGCGCTGAGGCTGGCCGTGAACCCGGATCCTCTGGTCTCCTCCTCCCAAAGTACTGGGATTACAAGCGTGCACCTCCACGCCCAGCTTTTCTGTAGTGCTTTTGTCAAAGCAGTTCCTATTTTGTTTAGCAGGGAGACCAAGAGAAGGGTGGTACCCAGGGATTAGGTCCCGGTTAGAACCTTGACTTTGCTGTGGATGTGACGGGAAGTCCATGGAGAGTTTGATCCGGGAGTGCCATGATCTTTCACGTGAGCAGAATTGCACTGGCTTCTGTGTAGAGAATCCATGCTGGGGAGGAATGGGAAGCAACAGGGAGCTCAGTAAGTGGGAGGCAACTATAGCAGTCCTGATGGGAGAAGACGTGGACTCGGATCAGAGTGTGAGCTGTACAAGTGACGAACCATGGCTAAGTATCTGCTGAGAGTGCAGCCAGCAGGATTTGTGGATAGCTCAGTTGTGGGATATTGGAAAGAAACAAAGAAGGGATGAGGCCAAGTGTATTAGCTTGAACATCTGAGTGTAATTGACACTGTTTGCTGAGGTTGGAAACACAGGGGAAAGGCAGGCTAGCAAAGGTGAGAAATTAGATCATGTGGGATCTCAAAGAATCATCTCAACTTCCAGTGATAATTCCAGGCAGGCCTGGGAGGTGTGACTCTAGCATTCAGAAGAGAGTTCTGGGGAGGAAGGGGACACCTAGAAGCTATCAGTCAATCAACAGTATTTGCAACCATGGGGTTAGATGAAATCTCAGAGAGACAACATGAGAAAGAGTCCAAGAGACTGATCCCAGCACTTAACGATCAGACAAAGGGGAAGACCCAGCCCAGGAGTAGCCAGCCGGCAGGGAGGAAAGCCAGGAGTCTGTGGTCTCCCAGAAGCCAAGTAGAGAAAATACATCCACATAGCGGGAAAGGAAAGCAAGACGAGGAGAGTCCATCACTGCGTTTTGCAGCGAGGAGATCATCGGTAGCCTCAATAAGACACTCTCAATGGAGTAAAGGAGCTTAAAGCCTGATCGTTCCTCTTGGTCAGAAAAGAAAATTGAAACTCACAAAGATTTTACTAAATACTTTGGAAGTGTAAGAGGCAAAGAAAATCTCATACACTCAGGAAGCACAAAAGCTCCTGGAGTCCAGTTTCTGGGTCTTCTGTGGTCATGTCCTCTCTGGGGTCCTGGGCCCCAAGTCATTTTGAAATGATTTTGTTTGAAATGATTGTACACATGACCTCCAACTTGGCATCCATCTACCTCTATTACATGGTGGTAGCTGATCAGCACAGCTTCTCTCTCTCCTTTGGATGAAACCAAAGGAAACAGTCCCACCTGCCCTTCGTTCTAGCACCCTTCTTCCCAGGTCTCCTTTCTAGGCTGCTTTCAGGTGAGGGGCAGACAGAGCTGTGGGGAGTGATGTGATGGATGTTGTTGCCCTTTTTGGGGGACATGCCATCCCCTATACACAGTGGGTGACAGGACCCTTTGGGGACCAACACAACAGCCATACCTTACACCTAGTGTGGTTTGACAAAGTCCTGTGGTATCGACACTCATTCCATGCTGGGAACATCTTTAGGTCACCTGGCAGGATGCCCAAATAACTGAAGGACCATGTACAGTAAGAGTTCTAGAAAAATCAAGTTCTTAGCTTGCATTGCAGAATACCTTTCCCCTGCTATAATGGACGCCAGGATTTCCCTTCCTCTTGCCGACATCCACTTTCTACTTACAGATGCTTCAGAGCCTGGCTGGAGGCTCCAAGAGAGGGGCATGTTTGTCAGCTTTCTATTACCATGACAAATACTGCAAATAATCAACTTATACAGAGAAAAGGGTTCTTTTGGCTCACCGTTTTCAAGGTTTCAGTCCATGGTTGGTTGTCTCTGCTGCTCTGGGTGAGGTAGCAACTCATGGCAGGACCGTGTGGCAGAGCAAAACTGCTCTCTGTATGGCTAGGAAGCAAAAGAGAGAAGAAGAGCAGGAGGCAGCTGGGGTCTGCTGTCCCCTTGGAGGGCATGCTCCAATGACCTAAAGACCTCTCACTAAGCTCCCATCTTAAAGTTTCTGCCACCTCCCAATCGTGCCACCAGCTGGGGACCAAGCCTTTTAACACATGGTCCTTTGGGGGGACATTCTAGTTCCACACTATATAGCAAGGGGGATGGAGGGCAGAACAGGGCTGGAGAGAAGAGGAGGATGTGGGCTGGCACCAGGGGTGCACACAGGTGAAAGGAAAGGGAGCAGGGAGTGGGACCTTCTAGAAGCCAGCTTCCTGGCGGTGCTTTTCTTCCCCAGGTACCCCAGCGCCTGGCTGCCTGCTTTCTCTGCCATTGCCACCAGCCTGTCAGAGAGTCACTCTCTCTCTGGCCTTCTGACATTTACTGAAGAATTTTTTTCTGCAAGTAGCAAAAGGTCAACAGTTGAAAGATCTCTTCTAAAATGACTGTGTTATAGTGTTCAGGAAGGAAAGAGAAAAAGAAAAAAGAAAGAGGAAGGAAGGAAGGAAGGAAGGAAGGGAGGGAGGGAGGGAGAGAGAAAGAAAGGAAAAGAGAGAGAAAGAAAGAAGTCAGAGTATACACCAAGTTGTTTAATCTCCATTTTCCACTGTAAACAAACAAATAGGCAAAACTGGAAGGAAATAATCAAAAGATTAGCCATGATTGCTGCGTGGTTATAAGTGATGATTTTTCCTGGGGTTTCTTCACTCTCTAGAATTTTTCCAAATTGTATCTATTGCTTTTATAACTAATAAAAAAGTACACTTAGAGATTTTTTTTTCCTGAAGTTCGCTTCCCTTTTGTCCACTTTTACCACCTGCTTGGCAAACTGGATGCACTATGGACTGCTCTGTGGGTCTTGAGCGCTGTGGTGGGTGGTCATATGTAGGGCGTCATGGGAGTGGGTCATAGGCTGGACTATGTGGAGAGGAGAGAGCTGAAGCTGCTGCCCAGACAGCCCAAGGCACACAGGCAAGTGCTGCCCAGGATGGCCACACCTTTCTCCCTGGCTTCTCTTCCCTGTTCCCTGCCTTGTCCCCAACAGGATGACAGGGGCATGTGCTGACTGGTAGAGAAAGGAGTCCTGGGGCTATGACACAGTAGGGACATAATGGTCAGGACTTATGTGCAGCCTCTCTTTTGATCTTCCAGTAGCCCCGTGAGGTAGACAAGGACACTCTTGCTCCTCAGTTAGTTATGAGAGAAGTGGTTTCCGAGGGGCTTGCACCACTAGTGAATTCCAAAGCAGACACCTAAATTCTGATCCTTTGTTTCCTTGCACCAGTCAGAGATGGGTTTCAAATCTTTTTAACCCATAACTCCTATGTTGAAATGAAATTTCATATGGAAAAGTTTACATAGGTGTGAAAACTTAAATCAGAACTGCTTGGTACAGGACTGAGAAATGAGAATTCCCCTTTCCTCTAAAGAGGAGTTGGGGTTACTCTTTTTGATTGCCAATCCTTCAAGGAACAAAGATGGAACTCATTAGTTCCACCCAGACTAAGCTGTAAGGAATTAAAAGAGTAAATCAAAGCCACTAAAGGGCATGGTGAAGACAGTGTATCCCTGGGAGGTACCTCAGACAAGTTCACTGCCAGACAACTCTAGAGAAACTTTGGCCTAGTTCATTGTTGTTAAATGCTGTAGAGAGGTGGAGAGGGTGAAAAGCAAGATATGAATTTGGAGCAAGAGGAAGCTGTCATCAGTTCTTGTAGAGTCTCTGGAGTGGGAAGCAAAGAGCTCTGCTGAAGCAAACTGATGCATAAGGAAAGTGTGGACCGAGGAGCCTCTGCTCTGTCAAGTGTTTTCCTCTGAAAATGAGCAGGAATAGAAGCATGGCCAAGCCTGATTTGACAAGACAGAAAGTCAAGGAGAGGGCAGGCTGAGGGATTAGTGGGAGTGAAAGGGGGGATGACAAGGGATGTGAATCTCTAGAGCAGGATGTGCTTTTAAACTCACTCATTGAAGAAAGGAACCCCTTCCTCTGAGAGTGTCTGTGAGGGTGAGAGGAACCCTGGAGGATTGGTTGAGGCAGAGTCCAGGGTGTTCAGCTGATGGTCGCCATCTTTTCTTAGAGGTGAGCGCATTCATGGAAAGCAAGAGAGGAAGAGGTAACAGAGAGGTATTGAGGGCTGTTTCTACCATTAGGACATTGTATTTGTCTGCATGGGTTGCCATCACAAAATACCATAGACTGGGTGACTTAAGCAAGAGAAATTTATTTCATTTCTGGAGGCTGGTAGTCTGAGATCAGGGTGCCGGCATGGTCAGCTTCTGGTGAGGCCTCTCCTCCTGGTTTGTAGATGGCTGGTTTTCACTCTGGCTTCACATGGCAGAAAGAGAGTGTGTGCCCTGTCATCTCTTCCTTTCTTATGAGGCCACTAATCCTATCATAGGGGCCCACCCTCATGGCCTCATCTAAACCTAATTACCTCCTAAGGCCCTATTCCAGATGCCACCACATTGGGGTTTAGTGCACCATCAATACATGACTTCTGGGGAAATACAGACAATTCAATCCAAAGTAGACATAGACATCGATCCAACAGCTTTATTCTAACAGCTCAACATGAAGAATTTATCTACAGCTTCCCTTGCTTGATGGTGGTCCCAGGCCCTACTGTCCCCTCCATCGTGTGTATAAAATCTCAGGTGGGAGTGTAGGTGTGTTTGTGTGTGTGTGTGTGTGTGTGTGTGTGTGTGTGTGTGTCTCAGTAGTTGGTTCCATAGCTTTGACTTTTGATATTTTGGACTTACTTATATGGGTCAGCTTTTATTGATTTCTAGATGTATGCCAAAGCCCTTGGCTGTCCAGACTTCAAAGTTATCAGTCTTTATAAACTCTCACCTTGACTCTGTGGCTCCCTGACCTGTTTCTTCTTATCCTTAACTTCCTCCACACACCCTGTCTTCATAGCACCAGCTTTATTAGTCCCTGCCAGTCCTCTGGCCATAAGCCATGTTGCCACCATAATCTCCAGTTGTGACCGTGACCCGGCCTCTGCTTGCAGAGCTCAATCCTTCTGCCACCTGGGTTCCAGGAAGAGAGAGCCCGACAAGCTAGGCAAAGGCCGCTCCCAGAGGGTTCTGGAGCCTGGGAGCAGAGGGAGGTGCCCAGGGCGATGGGTCGGTGTTCTGGGTTTGGCACAAGCTGAGGAAGCCGAGCAAGTAGTCAAGGCCAGCTCCGCAGAAAACAGAGGGAAGGGGGGTCTGTGAGTGGCAGTGTGTGGAGCCGCTGCTCTTGAGTATGCATGCAAGTGTTTGCAGGGGTTGTGGTGGGGTGTAGGTCTATGAGGAAGCTGTGGCTAGAGAACCTACCTCAGATCTTGAGGCCACAGACGAAGGCCAGCCTGGTTGTGGTGAAAGCTGGTGTGGGGCTTCCCCACTCTACTCTGCGCAGAATCACCTGGGCGCTGGTGGAAATGCAGATTTTAATCCAGTCCATCAGGGGCAAGGACTAAGTTCTGTATTTCATACCAACTCCCAGGTGGTGCTATGATGCTGATCCCTGGTGGCACTGTGAGCAGTCAGGCTGTGAGGTCACTCTGCGGTGTGGCTGATAGGGACCTGGGCTATGAGGTCACAGCCTCTAGGTCTGGGCGTACTTAAGGATCCTCAACCTGAAAGCTGCAGCAACCAAGAAGAAGGGCTGGGGCTGGAGTGAAGAAAGAGAGAAACACAGCTTCAGAAAGCATGTGATGTCAACAAGAGCCCCTCGCCGGGCACCTGCACTGGGAACAGAGACACTTGGATCTGACTTAAGAGTTGGATGAACTTTTTTAATGTTTGTGTTCTTCGTTCCAGTCATGATTTTTTGATGGTTGTCAACAAAATGTCTCACAGTAAAGCTAGTTGGCTTTGGTCGCGTCTGCATTGACTCTCCATTATTTTGGAGAATAGTAACACTTTTGTCATGGGAGAGTCAATTTATGAATATAAAGAGCTTATTATTTGCTGGGGAGAGACTTATGCATACTGGAAAAATACTGGCTATAAATATCCTGAATTTTAGACCACTTGGTTGTTTGTGTCCATACATTAGGCTTTAATTTTCAAAGCAGTAAGATTGTGTGTGTGTGCATAATGTGTGCAT
Organism: Glis glis; assembly: GCA_004027185.1. Taxonomy (NCBI): domain Eukaryota; kingdom Metazoa; phylum Chordata; class Mammalia; order Rodentia; family Gliridae; genus Glis; species Glis glis. Next base: position 49,254 of record PVJS01006606.1, read on the forward strand.
GTGTGTGTGTCTGTGCATATGCATATACACACATATATGTGTGTATAAGATCAAAGACTCTTAGAGCTAAATAGTAACTTAAAGATTAGTCTAATGCTTTTATTTTTATATGAACCACCAACATACCAGAGGGACAATAAATACCTTGGACATGTTCATATTTAGAAGTCATGTTGTAGTGTTTTTGTTTTGTTTTGAGATCTAAAGTACTGATCCAGACCAGACTATCACATTCTGTTATGCACAGAATGAAGTAGGGGCACCTTTCTTTTTAAAAAAGAAAAAGAAGCTTTGTGCTTACCAGTAAGGTTGAGTTTTGCTTTCCTGTAGTTACCATCTATTGATGGTACAAGTATTTAACCCCTAGGAAGGGTCTTTTGCATAAATAATCTACACAGCCTGTAATATTGGAACATTTAGTATTTTTTAAGAAAAAACTTTACTATTCATTCTTATAATTACTTTTTCATAAAAAACTGGCCTAATTATTACAAAACAAAAGAGTCATTCACTTCTGTGTTGAACAAGCACTTGAGGAGATAAGGGTTCTTCTGGCTCCCTTTGCCGCTGAGCGCAGCTGCCAGGGGGTGCAGGGCTCAGAACAAGGTCTGTCTTTTGAGTGTGCCTCTGTTTACTTGCCTTTCAGTGGTGGTAACAAGGCTTTCGATGATTACAAACACAATGTAAACTTGTGTTCGTAAATAAATACATTTCAACAAAGTGAATAAGTGAGAATTCCCAGCTGTTTAGCAGTGGGAATGTGGAGAAAGTTGAGGGAGGAGACTCCCGTCTGCAACCCAAGGTGTGGGTTGCCCAGAAACCGACAGGCCAGAGACTGTGGGTGCAGTCACTAAGCCGAGAAGCATCATGGGGCTGATCCCAGGAAAGTAGGAATGATGGCCAGAGAAAGCAGCCTGCTTAAGTGCCAAGCAGCTCTTGATCCTGCAGAGCTGAAGTCATGTCCTCGACGATGAAAACCACCCTGGCCACTGTTCTGTGACCCAGCTGCAGCAGTTCTATAATAAGCTTTTGATTCTTGCGTGATAGGGGAGATGCTTGTTCAGACATGAGTCAGTCCAGCATATTTGAGAACTGCCACATGAATGGCATTTGGGGAATACCCCAAATTAAAATTATAACACTGTTCTCTAGCCACAAGTAGGATAAAGGACACACGCAAAATGCCCATCATCAAAAAATAATGGAAAAGCTTGGAGGGGGTCATCCGTGACTTATTATCAAGTATAAAAAGTATATCAAAAGTGAACATTGAACTGAACAGCAAGTGACATCACTGTTTAACTGCAGAGGAATGACACTCCCTGCTCCCTGGGGCCACCAGCTGAAAGGGAGAAGACATCATGATGTTGAGCACAGAAGAGGAGTAGGCCAAGTAGGGAGGGCGGCCGGGCTTAGAGAACGATGCAGAGTGCCTATGTGGGGTGTGCATTGTTTTTCTTGCCTCTGACCCTCACTCTCAACTTCCCTTTCAGATTCCTCAGTCCCATCCTGCTCAAAGACCTGTTGGCTTTAAGACCCAACCCCCTGCAGTCTTCCCATGAGCACTCTGGGCTATGTTGATCTAATTAAAAGGACCCTGCTGGGTGAGGTGGTACATGCCAGAAATCCCAGTATTTGGGAGGCTAAGACAGGAGGATCAAAAGTTCAAGGCCAGCCTCAGCAACTTAGCAATACCTTATTTCAAAATAAAAATTAAAAAAGGGCTGGGAGTGTTGCTCAGTGTTAGAGTGCCCCCTGGGTTCAGTCCCCAGTAACTAACACACACACACACGCACACACACACACACACACCACACACACCACACAGTCTGATCACTTCTGTAGGCCAGTTCTGCTGGGCGTTCTATCCTCATGGCTTCCAGGATGGCAGAGAGTCTTGCACACCCATCGTGGAAGAGCAGTCACCCCACACTCTCAGGATCGAGCAGGATACACTGCTGAGCAGATTAACCCGTTCAGCACGTGCTTGTTGAACATCTGTGCTTGTTGAACATCTGTTGCCATGTGTCAGGCACTATTCTGGGGCTGAGATGAGGAGTAAAAGGGGAAAGCAGTGGCCTTGTTGGAACCCAGAGTCAGGCTGGGAATCCGGGGGTGAACCGGGTATTGCGGTTAGTAGGGTGTATACCAGGATGGCGGGAGTGTGCAGAGTCTGAGAGCAGAATGAAGACGCAGCCCACCACCAGCCGAAGGAGAAGGACGCCTGGAAGAGGTTACATATGAATGAGTTTCCAAGGATTAGAGGTTAAGCATAGATGAAAAATATTCATTAAGCATGGAAAATGCATTTGTAAATCCCTGGAGGCACAAATATACACATGCCTTGAATTTCAGTCCCTTTTCTATACTATTACAGTGACTCTTCTCAGTCTTTAGAAACGAGCCACTCTCCTCCTGCTGATCCAGGTGGTCTCAAAGTCTGATCTCAGGGCCCCTCTGTGGAATAGTGAGAGGGAAGCAGAGGCTCTGAGGCCTATAGTTTATTTCTTATATTTTACTTATTATTTATTTTAAGATTTTTTTTAGAAAGTGCGTGAGTTTCAGCCGGGTGTGGTGGCACACGTTTGTGATCCTAGTACTTGGGAGGCTGAGACTGGAGGATCCCAGGTTTAAGGACAGCCTAAGCAATTTAGTGAGGCTTTCAGCAACCTAGTGAGATGCTGTTTCCAAATAAGAAATAAAATCGGTCTGGGGGTGTAGCTCGGAGGTAGAATGCCTCTGGGTTCAATTCCCAGTACCACAAAAAGGAAGTGTGTGAGTGATATATGATGGGGTTGGGAGTGAACCTAGAAAATGCATGAGAAAAAAAAAACACCCTAGTATCAGCTAAGTCCTTTCAGCCAGAGGCAATTGCTTTTATAACCTTCCAGATGTTTTCCTACAAGTATGTCTTCCTCTGCACCCCCAACGAGATTCTTCTGTGCTGTATATGTTGGTCTATGGTATGCCCTTTGCAGTCTATATATTATGACCATTTTGAGCATTTCTTGAAGAATAAAATGTGTAGCAAAGTTAATTCCAGATATTTCATGGTCATGATACCTGTAGTTAGTTTGCTTTGTGATTCCAGCTCCAAGAAACAATAGAGATATGAGACAATTATTTTTCAAACTTTTTATTCTTTTGCAGGTGATGTTGATGGTAGGAATACTAGTAACTAAGAAACAAGGAGGGGAAATTGTTAAAGGAAAATTTTATCTTCAAGTTATACTTTATAAAGAATACTGGATAAGATCTTTTGCCATGAAATTATATATATCACTAGTCATTGGTCTTATTTAACAAAATGCTTTTGGGGAAACTAGCTGGTTATAAGTTAGAGGGTATCAAAAACTAAATTTTGCCTATATTTCTCATATGGATTGACTTGAATTTTCCTTTTCTAACTTAGTTGATATTTTTGCTAATGACACTTTGGCTTTTAAACTGTTCTATGGAGATACTTATTCAATGCTCTTTTTAAAGCTCTGTTTACTTTTACTAAAAGACATGCTTTATATCTGGGAGCAATCAAATAACTGATTTGCTCTCCTTCAAAGGCTCATAATTCAGCTTAGCATTTGTGAATAGTGACTGTGTGCAGGATCTTGTGATGAGACACGGCTTCTGCCTTTGCGGAGGTCTCAGTTCTAATCAGAGGCTGGCAACAGTGTTGTGTGGACGTGCCTTGCTCGGGGATGCCATCTTGAAGGGAGCCATTGGTGTTGGAGCGGAGTCTTGGAGGCTGAGAGAAAGCCAGGAAAATGTGGGGAAGACCAGCCAAGAAGAGACAGGAGCAGGACAGATGGCAGAGGGGCAGGAAGGGGCCCAGGGCAGTTCAGTGGTGGGAATGTGAGCAGCCTGGGGTGGAGCTGGCCTGGATCAGGTACCTTAAGGCTCCACCCTGGGTGACTAGCCAAGAGACTGCCCTGTCCTGGCGCCTGGAGATCCAAGGCAGAAGGCTTTGCTTCAAGGGGTAAAATGAGGGTGGGAGTCAAAGAAGACTTATGCCTCAGAAATTTGGTGGTGGAGCAGATGGAAGTAAGACTGTCAACAGTGGCCCTAAGCACAGGTGGCCAGTAAGGAAAATGATAATAGGGTGGGAGGAGAGAGGGAATACAGCCCTACAGGAGCTTTGGGGGATGGTGAAGAAGCCATCATGTGTGTAGGCCAGAGAAAGGGGCTAAGGGAGAGGGAGATTTGGGGTATATAGGAGAGAGTTAGGGTTGGGGTGTTGATTATGAGTTGTCCCTTCTCAGTCAGTCCTCATTCATCTCTCCTCTGAGCCTGAGGAAAGGCAATAAAGAAGAGAGGGCCAGGCATGGTGGTGCCTGTCGTCCTGGCTACCTGGGAGGCTGAGGTGGGAGGATCACTTGAGCCCAGGAGTTTGAGGCCAACCTGGGCACCATAGCAGGACCCCCATTTCTTGAAGGAGAAAAAGGAAGTCAGAGGTGGGTGTAGGAGTGGAAGGCTCAAGAGTTGAGTTTGCTCTCGATGGCCCCGTCAGCTTCAGAATTGGAGGGAGGGCGATCTTCTGAGAATATGGGGGTGAGGTTTGAAAGATGAAGTGGATGATACACCTGCAAACTATAGAAGGAATTGACCAAGGACGCAGGCACCATAGCTATTCAGTTGACAGTCAATAAAAAGAACAGTGGTGAAGGACTGTGGAGCTTTGCGAACCCAGCTGAGGCTGGCCATCCTGGATTTATTATGGTTTCATTCTGCATATCTGGTTTTTCTTCGGTTTTTAGCTGTTGAGATATATAAGTCAAAATAGAAAATAATCCAATATTGGGTTTGTGTGGACAGTTTAAAAGTATAAGAATGGAAGTGTGGAGGATGTTGTTAAGAGAGTGGTTAAGGGGTGAGCCAAGCAGGAGCCAGTCTACAGGAGAGAAGGGCAATCCAGAGCGAGAAGGATGGAGACGAGGAGGGCTAGGAAAGTGGGGCCATCAATTGTTATGATGATCATAATAAATACTGTAAGTACATACATTTCTTTATAAATGATGACATTCAGATATTATTAATTTTAAGGTTTACACTATAAAACAAGTTATTTAAACTTCCAAAAATAACAAAATACAGATTCAGATTGAAGATAGTGCTAGTAGAAGCAAATATGCATGATGTCACTGGAATTTGCGATCCTATCACATCTGACTCAGGTAGATGTGACGGGAAGAAATCCGGGTATCGGGCAAAGTCAGGTCTCACTATTTTTCCCTTCTGAGATAGAGGACTCTGCTGAATGCCCCTGTATCACCACCACATGTACTCGCCCATTCTAAGACACGCAGACCTACTATGTGCAAGCCACACTGCGAGGCGCCACTGGCGTGCTGAGTAGCAGGAGGAACTGGGAGGCGTGAAAGAGACTGCCTGGCCATTGGACTGATTTTTAGTTTGGTTTAGGAGAAAAAGTCAACTGATGTCCAGGCCTTTTCAAATAAAACAAAGAGTGTGGGCAAGTGACCACATAGATGGTAGAGAATAATAAACATGAGAATGGTTTTGTAGTACAGATTGAGAGTCCCCTATCTAAATGCCTGGGACCAGAAGTGCTTTGGATGTGGGATATTCTTTTTATTTTGGAATGTTTGCATATACATAATGAGATATCTCCGGGATGGGGCCCAAGTCTAAACACAAAATTCATTTATATTTTATATACACAAAACCTGAATATTATTTCATAAACTATTTTTAGCATGCCTGTGGGGTTTTTTTGTTTTTGTTTTTGTTTTTGTTTTTTGTGGTACCGGGGATTGAACCCAGGGGCATTTTACCTCCGAGCTACACCCCCGGCCCTATTTTTTATACTTTATTTTGAAACCGGGTCTCACGAAGTTGTGGAGGGCCTCACTAAGTAGACAGAGAGAGAGACAGGGAGAGAGAGAGAGAGAGAGCTGAGGCTGGCCGCGAACCCGGATCCTCCGGTCTCAGCCTCCCAAAGTACTGGGATTACAAGCGTGCGCCACCACGCCTGGCCATGCCTGTGTTTTGACTGACCTGTCACATGAAGGTCAGGTGTGGAATTTTCTCCTTGTGGCATCAGATTGGTGGTCAAAAAGTTGGGGATTTGGATTTGGGGGTTGGGGATGCTCAATCTGTTTAGTCAAGATGTTTGGTCTAGGGTAGTCTAGGAAAGCTTGATGGAGTTGGTGAAATTTTAAACAGTAGTTGGAAAGGAAAAGGGTAGGAAGTTCAAAAGGCACATAGTATGACTTCCGTAAGTTATCTAGTAGATCCAGTACATTCTATAATTGATCCACATTCAAGGCTAACTTGAAAAATGCATAAAAGCAAGAAACTTAGCATTGTAATAAAGCTTTCTTTTTAAAAAAATGAATAAAAATAAACATTTAAAATATTGTTACCGAAAGAATAAATCAATTTCCATACATTAGAGCGAATGGTTTAAATTCAGACATATGGAAAAATTTAACTTCAAATCCCAGACTCTAAGCCTACTTCTGGGAGGAAAACCATCAAAATAATAAAGTCATGAAACCATTGAACAATAAATCTTGATTTTGTCGTGAATACTTGGAGGTACATCATCATTTCCGGGCTTGGGGGATATCACAAACACCAGTGTCTTCGCCTAAGCATTACAAGGCTTTGGTTTATAAAGGATTTCAGAGTAGGGTGGGTAGGAATTCACAGGATGCTATCCTTCCGAGAAGACTCAGCAGTGTTTTGTGGGGGGGATGAAGAAACTTAAACCATGTTTTAGAATAGTTGAAGGACTGGACCCGGGAAAAAATAATTAGTTCTCAATCCTGTTTGATTTGAATATTCAATAGAGCTGTCACTGGGAAGCAACGGGAATGAAAATGAGGGCGGCTATGGTTCCTGCCCTTCAGGGGCTTATAACAGAATACTTTGAATTTCACACAAACGTTTTTACTTTATTTCATTAAGTTTACTCCAGTACATTCCAATTAGTTTCCTGGAGAGCAAGTAAATTGCGGCTTTCCCTTTTTTTTAATTTTCTTTTTTGAAGTTCTGAAGGCTGTGGGCTGCAAGTTTTGCTCTTAATACATGCCATTGGAATGTTTTAATGCCCTGAAATAATTGAGTAAGAATTTTGGTAGTCTTGTAATTAAAATTAAAAAAATATGAATGCCCTGGATGGATGTTTTAGAAGTGTCATACTTGTATTGTTTCTTGTTTGGGAATTTGAGGCTCGACCATGTGTAATATGTAGTTCCACACAACTGGAAAGCCAGTATCCGCTTTGGTCTCATTTTGTCCTTTAATCTAGTTTCTCAGCTCAGCTCTCTTCAGTTGTAGGACCAGTGAGTGTCTTAGCCTACCTGGAGCTACATATTTATTTTAAATCCGTAAGTTCAAATAAGTTCCATAAGTCATCACCATATGCATTTCCAATGAGCTGCGTGTGACACATTTTTTTTTTCCCTCGGTTGTTAGACTTTAGATTTTTAAGGTACACAACTGATTTAACAGCTTTCCAGGGAGCATGAGGACACTCAACCACGTTCAATGTTCATGTTAATTATAAGCTACATCCGATTTCAGGTATGCTTTTAAAACGTTAAGTGTACCTTAAAATAAGGAAACTTGATAGATGTGTGGTGATTTGGCAGGGACCCATTAAGTCGTTAAATGTATCAAGGCCACTAGTTTGTGCACTGTACAATACTCATAATGGATCTTGATTATATGCTCTGTGGTTAGTAACTTACAAAAGGCAGGGCTATATAGGCTTTTGCTATTTTGGATTTAAAACAATTATCATATCTTTGGGGTATTAGCAGAGGGCATTCTTAGGTTGAAGTGCCTGAAACAATTATTATCTTTATGGTTGAGTTATCATTTGTAGATAAGTTAATGACTTCCTGGGCAAGTAATTGTGGAGTCAGCATACCTAAGGTTTGAGTTCCCTTTAAAGACATACAAGTTATCTATAGATATGAATCCCTCCTCAGGTTCATTAGACAAACTTCAAAGTGTTAACGCCCAAGAAAAGAGCCCTATTTTGAATTTTTTAATATGAGTACCAATTTTAGCACAAGATAGCCAGATCACAGTATGTCATTCATAGCTTTTTAAAAAAGTTAATGTATCCCAGTACTTGGGAGGCTGAGACAGGAGGACCACAGGTTCAAGGCCAGCCTCAGCAATGTAGCAAGACTCTCAGCAAGTTAGGGAGACCCTGTTTCAAAATAAAAAATAAAATGGGCTGGGCGTGTAGCTCAGAGGTAGAACACCCCTGGGTTCAATTCCTAGTACAACAACAAAAAAGTTAATACAATACATACACGGCAGTCATAAACGGTCACATTAGAGAGGGACAGAAGATGCTGTGTGTCTTCGAGTAGCTTACACATGGATGAACTTGGGTTTCACCAGCAGTAGCTGTGGGGGTGGTATGTACTGTAACAGCCTATTTCCGTGATTAATGTGGCTCAGTTGGGACCATGTTTTGGCTGACCAACATTTTGTTCCTCTTGTCTTTCCTGTGATCATCTATTCCTCACCAGAGTACAAACACTGCCCCTGCACCAGGGAACAGCTCTTCCTGTCCTTGGCTTTGTTTATAAACTTGCGTTCCAATCAGGGCTTGGATTGTTAAAAAATCCCTTGTTTAATCATTTTTAGTTAGCTTCATACGTTTGGAGCTTTAAGTTGTTCTAATTCTGAAATATTCTGTTTGTTAGATGTTAGATGCCTCATGCATATTACTCTAAATGTATGTATTATTTTAAAAATCTAAATACATTGAAAAGAAATGAAACCTAGTAGAAAAAACTTTATTCTTTGAGTACAGTCATTATTATCACCGACTGATTTCTAAAGCATCTGTTGAACTCCTGTCTGAAAAATTAGGATATTAACATGTCATTCATCTCTTCTCTTCTATGACAAAAGTGACAATCTAGTCCTGGTTTACACAGGACTTTCCCAGTTTCAGCACTGAAAGTCCCACATCTGGGAACCCCCTGGCCCTAGGATGGTCACCCTGCCTGTGACCTCCCAATTTACTAGACTAGTTTTTCTAGTGTCACAGTTTAATACATTTATAATTTTTATTGGCATGGCATAACCAGGATTTTCTTTTGTTTTGTCTGTGGGTTGTTTCTAAAAATGTAAAACCAATGTGCAAATATTATTCACTGTGGAGCCAAGTACTATTATGAGATCTGTAGAGAAAGAAAGCCCAGTCTAGATCACTGAATTTTGCTACTCGAAGTTTCTCCCAATAGCTTCATTTCTGTATAGACACCTCTCTGCTTTGGGGTTGTATTTGGCTTCCACTGGGTGGGTGTGTGTGTGTGTGTGTGTGTGTGTGTGTTCCATGTTCTCTTATTCAGATTTTTTTTCATTCAGTGGACTATTCTTGTTGAGAAACTTTTAACATACAATACACCATGGATAGTAAGATCTGTTATTACATGTTTGAAAATGTCCTATTTTGTCCTTACTCTTGATGATAATTTCAATCTAGACTCAAAATTATTATTTATCAACTTTGAAAGCATTACACCTCCGATACCTATAATCTAGTGTAGCAAATAAGTCTGTTAGACTGATTCTAACGACTTAGTTGATTGTGTGTATGTGTGTGTGTATCTACCTCCTCTTTGCAGTTAGAAATTTTAGCTTTATCATTAATTCTGAAATTTCACCTTGATCTTTTTTCACTAATCTTTTTTTGGTCTTTATGATCTGGAGTCTCCTTTAGCTCAGCATATTTTCTCCCCACTTATGAGAACTCTCTCACTCATCCTTTCTTTGAAAGGAATTTGAATATCTATGGCTATTGTCCTGGCTCTAGAGAAGGTATTGTTTTTCACCAATGATCTTCTTGGATTGCTTAGAATTTTTCTTTTCCAACATCAAAAAACACTTAATTTTATATAATGTATTTCTGTTTTCTTCCAAAAGCCCAGCTCTTGCTAAGTTAACTGTCATGTGTGTGTATGTGTGTGTGTGTGTGTGTGAGTGTGTGTGTGTGTGTGTGTGTGTGT
>PVJS01006607.1:0-59136 GCA_004027185.1 Glis glis
ACCGGGTCTCACGAAGTTGCAGAGGGCCTCACTAGGTAGAGAGAGAGAGAGAGAGAGAGAGAGAGAGAGAGAGAGCTGAGGCTGGCCGCAAACCTGGATCCTCCGGTCTCCGTCTCCCAAAGTACTGGGATTACAAGTGTGTGCCACCACACCCGGCTCAGAGTCTACTTCTTGAAAAATGGGAATAATAACATTAATCTTGAAATTTTATTTCAGTTTTAGAGATAACAACAGCTGACATTTATTTAGCACTTTAAACCCACAAGGAACTATTTTAAAAACTTTACCGAGCTGGGCATGGTGGCACATGCCTTTAATCCCAGTACTTGGAAGGCTGAGACAGGAGTATCGCAGGTTTGAGGACAGTCTCAGCAATGTAGGGAGACTCTCAGTATCCTAGAGGGATCCTGTTTCAAAACAAAAAATAAAAAGGGTTGGGGGTTTAGCTTGGAGGTAGAATACCTCTCCTGGTTTCAATCCTGAGCACCACCAAAAAACAAAAAAACCTTTACATAAATAAAATTAGTTGTTAGAGCAACATTTTACAGACAAGGGAACTGAAGTGTTCAAAGGTTAAATAACTTTCGTAAGGTCATAGGTTGTAAGAGACAAAGCTAGGATTTAAACCCAGGCAGGGAGACTCTAATACCTCTGTAATGTATCTAAAAGAGTATAGACACTAATATAATCTTGGAAGTATTTAAGAACATAATATTATCATAGTTTAGATATGATATTGTGTGTTATATAATTAATATTACATGTACTAACATATTATTTACTATTAATGGAGTTATATATATCATATATTATATAATGTGTATATTTTAGCACATGTTCTTGACATATTGAAGAGTCAACAACTAGGCCGGGCATGGTGGCGCATGCTTGTAATCCCAGTACTTTGGGAGGCGGAGAACGGAGGATCCGGGTTCGCGGCCAGCCTCAGCTCTCTCTCTCTCTCTCTCTCTCCCTGTCTCTCTGTCTCTCTCTCTCTACTTAGTGAGGCCCTCTGCAACTTCATGAGACCCGGTTTCAAAATAAAGTATAAAAAATAAGGCCGGGGGTGTAGCATGGAGGTAGAATGCCCCTGGGTTCAATCCCCAGTACCGCAAAAAAAAAAAAAAAAAGAGTCAACAACTAGGACTTATTATTATTGACTTTAATAGATTAAAAATTTATATATTTTTTCTAATTTTATACAAAGTTAACTATGATAGAAAATCATTCAGAAAGGAGTTAAACATTTCCTGAACACCATGGTCAATTCTGAGTAACAGCAAATGTCATGCCAGAGGTTGAGTATATATGGCTAAATAATAGGTGTAAATCAGTGCTCAGATATGTCCACTAGTGTCTAAATTGATTAACTTTATTGGATTTTAGTAAAAATTTTCAGTAGTAGTCCCCTCCTCATAATATTAATTAATTCAGTTAAACTTAGACAATTTAAGTTTGTTTCAGTCAATTAAGATATTTCTTTTTGGCTTCTTTTTCCTTGAGGACGTATAATGTATCAAGATATTTCTTCCAAATATTGAGGAACTAGTCTCTCCTAGTCATCAGATGAACTTGGTCCACTGAAATGTACATTACCTGGGACGCTTGGTCTCACCACATCTCACTATTCTGGAATTCTGGCATCTACTTTCATGTTTATCTCCTCATTTAAAACCATCACTTATGATTCTCAGTGATGGAGGACTGTATTGGACAGGGTTCTCTAGATTAACAGAATACACAGAATGAGTATATTTGAAAAAAGGGATTTATCAGATGGGCTTACAGTTTGAAGCAATGTAGTCCCAGCTTCTGACTGCACGTGGAGAGTCAGAGGAACCAGTAGCTGGTCGAACGGTCTAAGAGCTGGAGTCTTAGGATGGGAGCAACCACTAATTCAGTCCCAGTCCAAGACGTGAAGATCAGGAAGCTCTTCAGAGAAACGATGGTGAAGTTTCAGTTCCAAGAGCTGGAGGCCGAGAAGATCAAGAAGCTCTTCAGAGAAAGGCGAAGCCGGCGGCCGACAATCTCAGGCGAGAGCAGATGCGTTTTCCTCGGAAAGAGTCACACGCACTCTATGCGGCTTCTCCCTCTTTTATCCAAGTCCTGCACCTATCAGAATCCTGCTGCCTACATTCAGGGCAGGGCTTTCTGTTTAATCTGCTGTTGCACACCCAAAATCACATAATCTTGGATGTGTCATGATCAGGTCAAGTTGACAACCTAGATTGACTATCACAAGGACTAAATTATTGTGAATATCTAGTACAAATAGGTAAGCTGGAAAAGTATATTAACAATAACCAAGTATTAGAAAACAGAGTAAGGAAGTACTTAACCAAAACCAGTGAGAATAAGCAAATAGGAGAAGGGGGGTGAGACTGGACTCTAGGGAAACCTGTGCCTAGAGGTATTTTCCAATTCCAGAATAAGTGATCAAGAAGCTAGACAAATCTCTGACAGTTTTGTATGGCTAACAAAGTTTCAATCTCAAGGTTTCCAAAAGTAGGAGAGGTTCATTATTTCATTTGGGAACACTGCAATTCTGCTTCTTGGGAATTAGGATGAATTAAGAGGTAGAGTAGCTTTCACAGGGAATAAAATCTAGCACTGAGTGCAAAAACACTGGAAATTGGGTGACAGGTATCCTGAATTGCTGGTGTTCCCAAGAACCTGGCAAAAACAAGTTAAACTTCTGTCTTGAGTAATATACCATAATTCTAGGCTTCAAAGTATTTCTAATTCAATTTTTTATGTTCAGTGTCTGGTATACAATAATGAATACCTGTACATACAAAGCTATAAGACAATGTGAAGGAAACTAGGTAAGAGCAACAACAACAACAAAAACAAAACAGAAACATATTTATAGGGAATTAAGATATTTTAGTTATGAGAAAGGGAGTTTAAGATAACTATGTTTATATGTTCAAGGAGAGAAATGACAAGACTGGGAATTTCAGTAGACAGCTGAAATTAAAAAAAAAAAACGGCAGAATTGAAAGAGAAAAAATATTTTAGAATAATACATTAAAAACATGAAATGCTTAAAATCCATTAAAAGTAAGACATAAATAGGTATGTTTAGTAATAGGATAAAGGCAATTGAAGATAATGTGAGTGAAACGATACATGAGTAAGAAAACCACATACAGAATAAAAAACAGGCAAAAATGAAAAATACAGAGGAGAAGCTAGAAAGCAAAAAAGGATACACTGATAAATTTTAATTTAGTGTAATTAAAGACCCAGAAGGAAAGAAATAAGAATGGAACAGAAGGGATATTTAAATAATGGCTGCTTTAAAAAAATGATAAAACACATCAGTCCAGAGATTCAAGAAGCCTTAAAAACTCAAACAAAATAAATAAAAAGAAATCCATTTTTGAGCCCTTCAGAACTACCTTGCAGAAAATCAAAGACAAAGAGAATATATTAAATTTAGTGAGAGAATGGATATTACACTAAAGTGAAGAAAAATTAGGCTGACTTTTCACATCCTGATAGAAACAGGTAATAAAAGCAAAAAAAAAAAAAGAATAGAATGTTATCCTTAACATTCTAGAAGAAAATCCAGACTAGGTTTTCTATGCAGAAAAAATATGTTTCAATAATAAAAATATAGCCCAAACATTTTTAGACCAAAACAAAAACAAAACAAAAACCAGAGGATTTCTCATCAGCAAATTCACACCGAATGAGATGTTTTCATCAAAAAAGGAAAATCAAAGGTTCATGAAGTAACCAAGCTTCATGAAAATGATAATTGAGTAGATTAGACTGAATATTGACTGTATTAAGCAATAATGATAACATATTATGGCATGTAAAATATACATACAGATTTAAGATGCATAGCTACAAGTCACCAAGTCAAAGAGGAAAATAAGCATAGTTAAAAAAAGGTTCTTGCTGTAACGTTAGAGTCTATAATTCAAAAAAGCATTTTGTACTCTCATAGTAAGTACTAAAAGAATGGAATATATGTAGGTGTGTATGTTGCATCTGTGTGTATGTGTGTGTGGTGTGTGTGTGTATGTGTGCGTATGTGTGGTGTGTGTGTGTAGTGTGTGTGTGGTGTAGTGTGTGTGGTGTGTGTGTGTATGTGTGTGTGTGTGTATGTGTGTGTGTGGTATATGTGTATGTGTATGTGTGTATGTGTGTGTATGTGTGTGCGTGGTGTGTATGTGTGGTGTATGTGTGTGTGGTGTGTGTGTGTGTGGTATGTGTGTGTGTGTGTGTGTGTGTATTTATAGATAGATAAATATAGTTCCAAACCAACAAAAGGAATGCATGAAATAACATTTCTTGATCGCTCAAATATAAGCCAAGAGAGGAGAAAAAATCTTAGGTAAAGAAAGGCAAGCCGGGCATGGTGGCACATGCCTGTAATCCCAGTACTTGAGAGGCTAACACAGGAGGATCACTGGTTTACCGCCAGCCTCAGCTACTGAGTGACACCCTGTTTCAAAATAAAGAATAAAAAACAGGACTAGGGGTGTAGCTTGGAGGTAGAATGCCCCTGGGTTCAATCCCCATACCACAAAAAAAGAAAGGCACATAGAAAACATATAGTGAGATGGTAGATATAAGCCCATATCCTTGAATATCAGAATAAAAGTTCCTATTATCCGATTAGTACAAGGAATAAAGACATTCCCAAGATAAAGCAGCATGAGTCAGTTCCTACATTCTGCATAATATCTCTCCTTCAGTATCCTCATGACAAGTAGGTAATCAGCAACAGATCAGTTTTGGTGTCCTTATTTCTTAAATTCAGCTAATCACTAAAATCTATACTTCCTCAAAAACTTATATAAGATTAACTCTTTGTTTTTAGAATCTGGGTTCTGCAAACACACTTCTTCACTTAGCAGGTAATGGAGTACATCCAATTAGGGATAGTCTTTTCCCTTGACAGAGTACTGAATCTGTTAGGCATTTTAATTTTCTTTAATGTCATAAATAATACTAGAACAGTTAGAAGTCTATTTGAAGAATATTAAAATTGACCCCTACTTTATACCATACAAAAAAGTCAATTCCAGTTACATAGTAGATCTTAACTCATTAACTCTTAAGCTTTCAATTCTGGTAATATTTCGGACACAGGCGTATTAAAATAGTTTGCAAATCAAATTCTAGAGCTTATGTATATTATAATGTTAATATTTTATGTAACAATAAATTCCCAATATAGTATTTGGATTATGCTCTATTCTAAACAAGTAAATATGAGAAGTTTCACAGTTTTTGTTAGATTGTTATATACATATGTGTACATATATACATATATATCACAGTTCTATATATCTGTATCTTTATCTATCTATCTATCTATCTATCTGTCTATTCTATATATCACACCCACAGTTCTGATGACATCAAGTTTCTGATTCCATAAACTTCAAACATACTGGTCTAGCTCCAGAGTAAGTTCATATTACTAAGTGAATGGTGAAGTCTCTTTTCAGTTAGACAATTATCCCCAGAAATTTTTTTGTGTGTGTGGTTCCAGGGATGGAACCCAGGGGCGTTCTACCTCCGAGCTACACCTGCGGCGCTACTTTTTATACTTTATTTTGAAACCAGGTCTCACGAAGTTGCAGAGGGCCTCACTAATTAGCTGAGGCTGGCCGCGAACCCGGATCCTCTGGTCTCAGCCTCCCAAGTACTGGAATTACAAGCGTGCGCCACCACGCACGGCCTTGATCCAGTGATGTATTAATGCAAGGAAGATGGGATGTGGATAATGCACAGAGGATCAGTGCAGACAGTCATCTGCTTGTTCAAGAATTATTATATTGATCTTGACTTTTAGGCAAATAAGTTATATTCTGGCCTGCCTACAGCCCAATTCCAATTACCACACATTCAGGCACTATGGCCAGTTAATTTGCCTTCATTGATTAAGTAAGGAGAGAAAGCAAACCAGTCACAGGATTCCCAAGGTAAAGGACATTTAAAAACATTTTTGGAATATATACAAGAATCTTCCTTTTCAGGTTCTTTCCATGAGAGCTTTTTTAAATTCTTTTTCTATTGGTGCGTTATAGCCTCACATCATAATGTAGTTTATAGTGATAGTGACCTACATGCACACAGCACTTGGTGAGTTTTCCCTTGGCTCCCTCCCCTCTCCTCCCTTTCCCATACAAAATATTGAGATTGGCATTGTTATTCTCACATATGTATTCATAGAGCTGGGTTTTTTGTGTGCAATCTTTCTCCACCCTCATCATTGCTGCAGCTACCCTTGGTGTTGCATTCCAGTTGAAAATGAGCATTGATGAGTTTAGAGTTGTTTTGCAGGCCTGGCAGGAGAATTACTATGTAAGCTGTAATTAAATTTCAATGAATTGCTGCAGTGAGAGATTGTTTAAGCAAACATTGTAATAGCATTTAAGTTTCTCTTTAAATGGTGAAATTACATACAAAACTATTAAAATACATAATCCTGGGATTAACCTCTAACTTTAAGATTAGCTTATTCTTTGTGTCTCAATTTGAAAGTGTCTTACTTCACTTTCAAATCCAGATGAATTTTAAAAAATTATTTTCAAATGGCATCCCCTGAGTTCATTATTAAATCTTATTCTAATCCTGTAATAGTATTAATTATGTCATGGGGAATTCACTTCTTAGGATTGAAAAACAATTTATTGGAAGTTGTTTTCTTACAAAAAGATTAATAGTTGGGGACCTATGAATCTCAGTTATACCCAACTTTAAGTACAGGAGTTGACTCTGTAAAAAAAAAAATCTGAAGGAGAAGACATTCATTGACATCAATAACATGTTCTGCTTTCATGGGAAAATTGAGTGTTATATGACAATACACCAATTAGGTTTGTTTGACTTTAATATTTTTTCCAATAAGAGCATTTTTCTGGTTATTGATTTATAAAATTAATGCACACTTGTTGCAAAATATTTGAACATTATGGAAGGTATGGACAATGAAAGTCTCCTTTTATACCTAGCTCTTTTGCCTGGCCAATCAGCTCCTTGCTTCCTGAGATTATTATTGCTCATAGTTTGATATGTACTTGTTAATGATATAGTATATAACATATAATTGGGCATATGATACAAATATGAAACAACTAATTCATATAATAGGCATGTGTTTTGACTAATCAATATATCATGAACATTTTTCATGTCAAATCATGATTTATATCATTTGTTTGAAGAGTTACAGAATATTTAATAGAGCTATATATATATATATATATATATATATATCAATGTTTGTGCATATGTGTGTGTGTTTGTGTGAGCACATACATACATATCTGTTATGATGCAGCAATGGGAAAAGCATTTTATATACATTAGCTAATTTACTCTCATAGTACCTTAGGTGATATCTCTTATCAAGGCCTGTTTTTATTACATGAGATACTAAGACTTAAGGAAGTTATGACAATGTCCAAGATCTTAGTATTCAGGACAGCCGTCTAATTGCAAAGCCCATATTTTTAACTATGCTATAAATTCTCCCATATTTTAATTATTAATGGTTATTTTCCCTTTAGAAATAAAGGGCTCCACTGAGTATAGATATGTCATTTTGTATATATACAGTTCTTTCCTTAGAATAAATTTCTATGGGTGGAATTGTAGGGGTGAAAGTATAGTTTCAACTCATTGAGAAGAGAAACTTCAATCAATGTTATATTTGAGAGTACCTAGTTTCCCCAAATACTTGCTAATTATAAGAATTATAGATCTTGTTAATTTTGACAAACTGATATATGATAATTAAAAAATTCCAGACTCTTCAAAAGTTCAATGCTTACTTTTAATTCATTCTTTTATGAAGGAAGTAATGACACTGAGGGTTCTTTTCTTTATCCTTACTGAACTATAAGATTTCTATGTTAAAGACATAACCCTTTGCTATATTTGCTGCAAATATATTTAAAGATTGCATTTTCTCTTTAAAAATTTGTTAATGTTTCTCCTATACAGTATTTAGTAAAATGAAGACATGCCGGTGAATTTTATTAATTAATTTTCTGATCGTAGTATTCTGTCTAGAAAGACTTTAGCCTCAAATGGTCAAAATATTTTCCTATTTCTTATTCATGTTGGTATGATTTCATTTTTGATATAATATTGAATTGCAATTAGAAATTAATTTTTGTGTGCATAGCAGGCATCTCAACCACACCAAATGAAGGGTTAATTGTCCCAAAATTAATAAAGAATGTATACTTCATTATTTTCTAAATTTTACTTGTGTACCCTAAACTTCAAATATCATAATAATTACAAAGACATAGACCTAAGTCCATATAATTTTATTGTTAGGTCTTAAGTATAAATCTATAGCTCATATTGATTCTGTGAACTATTTGTCTTCTATGATTCATTATTAAAATTAACTTCTTCTTTGTCCAAATTTAACTTTAAGCATTCCTTTTCAAGATTTAAAAGGTATATTGCTATTTTACCTTCTGAAACTATAGGTTTTTTTTCACTTTCCACATAGATAAAGAGTAGTTTGAATATGCCAGAATTTCCTAAATTGTGTTCTGCTGAATAGTACTGCTTAATGAGATGTTAACAGATTTTTCAAGGTGGAAGAAGGCTTTCTTGCCAAATAAAATTAAAACTAGTTTGTTGATATGTTTATTTAAATTTGATTTTATTGCAGATAAAGGATTTCTCAGAGCTCTTACTCTGTGATTTATGCTTATCTAGAAAGTAAGTATAATTTACCCTCTAAAATTTATTTATCCATTGTTATTGTTTAGATCTTAACTGTCTCCCAAAGGCCTATGTGTTAAAGGCCTATAACAGTATTGGAAACTGGTGGACCAGTAAAAGGTTGGGTCAGCCATGTGTGGTGACACATGCCTGTAATCCCAGTACTTTGGAGGCTGAGTCAGGAAGATTGCAGGTTCCCAGATTCAGCAATTTAGCTAGGTCCACAGCAACTTATTGAGACCTTATTCCAAAATAAATGTGAAATTAGGCTAGGGGTGTAACTTGGAGATGAAATGCCCCTGGGTTCAATACCTAGCACCAATAATAATAACAATAATAAATAAATAAATAAATAAATAAATAAATACAGAGGTAGGACCTAGTGGAAGTAAGTTAGATCATTGTGGGTGTGCCCTTGAAGGGAGTATTAGAAAGTTGTTCTCTTTCTCTATTCCTGTTTGCTTCCTGGCTTCCATAAGGTGAACATCCTCTACCATAAATTCCCACCATGTTGTGTTGTGCTATCAAGTCCCAAAGCTACGTGGCAAAGTGAACATGGACTGAAACCTCTGAAATTCTGAGATAAAATAAACTTTTCTTCCATTAAGTTATTTATCTTAGGTATTTTGTCACAGCAATGGAAAGCTGAATACATTTATAGATACCTTTTAATAACAAACATATATCAAGATCTCATGGAACAACTGAAATAGTTTGGAAAATTATTGCTCCAATTATTGGGGTATGAAATTCTAGATGCTCTGTTCATTGAGTCTCATGGAAAATTTCCTATTAAAATTAAGAAAAAATTTCCTGTTTATTTTTATCAAAACTTTAATGAATTGGGCCCTAATCTGTATTTTGGATCTATCCTCTCCAATCTGTATCATAATCATTCATTCACTCATTCATTCATTTATTTGTTCAACAATATTAGTGTCTATTGTGTATCAAACCTTCTTCTAAACCTCAGAAATAAAGAAATAAGAAAGTCAGAAAAGAATCTTGTGGGATTGTAAATTATTATAATCACTATGGAGATTAGTGAGGATGTTCCTCAGAAAACTAGAAATAGAAACACCATATAACCCAGCTATAACACTCCTTGGTATTTTTCCAAAAGAACTAAAGTCAGAATACTACAGCGATACATGCATATCCATGTTTATAGCAGCACAACTTACAATAGTCAAATTATGGAACCAAGCTGGGTGTCAGTCAACAGATGAATGGATAAAGAAAATGTTGTATATACACATACAATGGAATTTCACTCAGCCATAAAGAAGAACAAAGTGATGTCATTTGCAGGAAAATGAATAGAACTAGAGAATATTGTCCTAGGTGAGATCAGCCAGTCTCAGAAAGTCAAAGATCATATATTTTTCCTCATATGTGGGAGCTCATTTGGTAAGGGCTATTCACCTTTAAGGCTCACCTAGTAGCAAATATCTACCTCCAGAATAAGATACTATAAAGGAAGAGAGATTAGACATAGGTAACCTACAGAGTGAGAGAGAGTGAGCTACTAAAGCAACAAAGATATAAACTTAAGAATCGTGAAATCATGAGAAGGAACAATGGAAAAGAAACAATGAGCTCCCACAATTCCACAACAAAAGAACCCGCCAAAATAGAAGTACAAAGACTGCCAGAAGGACAATTCAGTAGTTTAATAGTAGAAATAATACAGGATTTCTGAAAAGAATTCAGAGAAAACCTAAAAGTATTGAAGGATCAAATAAACAAAGAATCTGACACCCTGAACAGGAATCAAAAAGAAGCTCTGAAGGAAGTGGAAGTATGCAATAATTGAAATGAAGTCATCAATATAAACTATCAACAATAGACTAGACCACATGGAAAACAGAATCTCACTCTTAGAAGATGACCTCTCCAAAAATGAATGCATGTTATATAATTTAGAAAAAACAATTCGACAGCATGAATTGGACATTGACAAGATCTCGGTCAATCTTAAAAGAGCAAACCTAAGAATAATATGCATAGAAGAGGGAATAGAAGCTGAAATCAAAGGAATCAATAATCTTTTCAGAGAAGTAATATTAGAAAAATTTCCAAATATAGAAAAAGAGATCGACACACAGGTACAGGAAACATGTAGAACTCCCAATAGACAAGATCAGAGAAGAGGTTCACCATGCCACATAATAATCAGATTGACTAATGTAGAGGCCAAGGAGAGAATCTTAAAGGCAATGAGAGTAAAAGACCAAGTAACATTCAGAGGCAAACCAGTAAGAATCATTTCTAACTTTCCAAACCAAGTCATGAAAGCCAGGAGGGCCTAGAGTGACATATTCCAAACTCTGAAAGAAAACAACTTCCAGCCAAGATTTATCTACCCAGCAAAGATATATATCAAATTTGGCAGCAAAATAAAAACCTTCCACGACAAACAGAAGCTGAAAGACTTTATGTCTTCCAAACCAGCCCTAGAGAAAATACTCAAAGAGATTAATTACAAAGAAAAATAATAAAGAAATACCAGAACCAGAGAAACAATGATATCCATCAAACCAAAACTAGGCAAGAACAAACACTACCTCCAAAAGAAATTAAAACTCGAAATGTTAGGAATTAAAACTCATCTCTCAATATTCACACTGAATATAAATGGCCTCAACTCTCCAATCAAAAGACATAAGGTGGCAAAATGGATTAAAAATCACAATCCATCTATATGCTACCTGCAAGAAACACACCTTACAAGTAAAGATACTCACAAACTAAAGATGAAGGAATGGAGCAAGTTACTCCACACTAATGGAACTCGAAAACTAGAAAACTCAAAAGCAGGAGTAGCAATTATGATATCAGACAATTAGACTTCAAACCTAAACTTATCAGAAGAGACAAAGCAGGTCATTTCTTACTGGTAAAAGGAACAATCCAGCAAGAGGACATAACAATAGTCAATATTTATGCCCCAAACATAGGTGTAACCACGTTCATAAAAGAAACCCTTCATGACATTAAGTCACACATAGATCCCAATACAATAATATTGGGAGACTTTAACACCCCTCTCATCACTAAATCAATCTTTACTGGCAAAAGGTCAGTAAAGCTACCTCAAACCTAAGGAACACCATAAACCAAATGGACCTACTAGACACATACAGAATATTCCACCCAGCTACAGCTGAATTCACATTTTTTTTCAGCTGCTCATGGTACCTTCTCTAAAATAGACCATATCATAGGCCACAAAATGAGTACTAGCAAATTTAAAAAATGTGATATAATCCCATGTGTCTTTTCAGACCATAAGGGAATGAAACTAGAAATCAACTATAAGAAGACCCAGAGAAGCCTCATAAACATGTGGAGACTGAACACCACACTGCTGAATGAGGAATGTGTCACAGAAGAAATAAGGGGAGAAATTAAGAAATTCCTAGAAACAAATGAAAACAGAGATACAACATATCAAAATCTCTGGGACACTCTGAAGGCAGTATTAAGAGGAAAATTCAAAGCACTGAGTGCTCACATAAGAAGAACAGAAAATCACCAAATAAATAACCTAATGACACACCTCAAAGCCCTTGAAAAACAGGAACAGTGTAACCCCATAGCCAGTAGAAGACAGGAAATCAAAGTCAGAGCAGAAATCAATGAAGTAGAGAATAAAAAGAATACAAAAATCAACAAAACCAAACTCTGGTTGCCTGAAAAAATAAACAAGATAGATAAACCACTAGCCAACCTAACCAAAAGAAAGAGAGAATCAACCCAATTAACTAAAATAAGAGATGAAAAAGGTGATATTACCACTGATAGTCTGGAAATCCAGAGGATTATCAGAAACTATTTTGAAAAACTATACTCCAACAAAATGGAAAACCTAGAAGAAATAGACAAATTTCTAGATACATACAACCTTCCTAGGTTGAATCAAGAAAATATAGGAAATTTAAACTGACCAAGAGCAATCAAAGAGATTGAAGCAGCAATAAAGAGCCTACCATCAAAGAAAAGCCCAGGACCAGATGGTTTCCCAGGTGAATTTTATAAAACCTTTATTTTTATTTATTTATTTATTTTTTTTGCAGTACCGGAGGTTGAACGCAGGGGCGTTCTACCTCCGTGCTACGCCCCCGGCCCTATTTTTTTATACTTTTATTTTTGAAACCGGGTCTTACGAAGTTGCAGAGGGCCTCACTAGGTAGAGAGAGAGAGAGACAGGGGGAGCGAGAGAGAGAGAGAGAGAGAGAGAGAGAAGAGCTGAGGCTGGCCGCGAACCCGGATCCTCCGGTCTCTGCTTCCCAAAGTACTGGGATTACAAGTGTGCGCCACCACGCCAGGCTAAAACCTTTATAGAAGAACTAATCCCAATACTCCTCAACATATTCTGTGAAATAGAAAGAAACGGGACTCTCCCAAATACATTCTATGAAACCAACATCACATTAATACCAAAACCAAATAAAGACAGCTCAAGAAAAGAAAACTACAGGTCTATATTTTTGATGAATGGAGACCCAAAACTTCTAAACAAAATACTAGCAACACGCATTCAAAACCACATCAAGAAAATCATACACCATGACCAAGTCGGGTTCATCCCAGGAATGCAAGACTGGTTCAATATATGAAAAACAATCCATGTAATCCACCACATAAATAGAACTAAAGACAAAAATCATATGATCATTTCAATAGATGCTGACAAAGCATTTGACAAAATCCAACACCCATTCATGATAAAAACACAGCAGAAAATCAGAATAGAAGGAACATGCCTCAACATCATAAAGGCAATATACAATAGGCCCACAGCCAACATCATGTTGAATGCGGAAAAACTATGAGAGTTCCCCTTAAAAATAGGAACAAGATAAGGATGTCCACTGTCACCACTCCTTTTTAATACTAGAGACTCTAGCCAGAGCAATAAGGCAATAGAAGGAAATCAAAGGAGTACAAATAGGAAAGGAAGAAATGGAACTATCTCTAATTGCAGATGACATGATACTATACTTAGAAGACCCAACACTCTCAACCAAAAGGCATATAGAACTGATCGACAAATTCTGCAAAGTGTTTGGATAAAAATCACTCTTAAAAAATCAGAAGTTTTTCTATTTGCCACCATAAATCCACTGAAAAAGAAATCCAGAAAACATTTTCACTCACGATATCCCCCAAAACAATAAAATACTTAGGAATAAACCTAACCAAAGATGTAAAAGAGCTTTATAAGGAAAATCATAAAACATTGAAAAATGAAACTGAAGAAGGTCTTAAAAGATGGAAGAATCTTACATGCTCTTTGGTAGGCAGAATAAATATCATCAAAATGGCCATTCTTCCGAAAGTGATCTACAGAGTCAATGCAATACCCATTAAATTACCAAAGTCATAGCCGGGCATGGTGGCGCACGCTTGTAATCCCAGTACTTTGGGAGGCGGAGACCGGAGGATCCGGGTTCGAGGCCAGCCTCAGCTCTCTCGCTCTCTCTCTCCTTGTCTCTCTCTCTCTACTTTGTGAGGCCCTACGCAACTTTGTGAGACCTGGTTTCAAAAATAAAGTATAAAAAATAGGGCCGGGGGCGTAGCGCGGAGGTAGAACGCCCCTGCGTTCAATCCCCGGTACCGCAAAAAAAAAAAAAACCAAAAAAAAACAACAAAAAAAAAATTACCAAAGTCATTCTTCACTGACATAGAAAAATTAGTCCTTAAATTCATTTGGAACAAACAAACAAACAAACAAAAACCCCAGAATAGCCAAAGTAGTTCTCAGCAACAAGAACCATGCAGGAGGCATCACAATACCTGACTTCAAACTATATTACAAGCCATAGTAATAAAAAAAGCATGGTATTGTCACAAAAGCAGACATATAGACCAATGGAGCAGAATAGAAGACTCAGAAACAAATCCTCACACTTACTGCCAATTGATTTTTGACAATGGAGCCAAATACATACACTGGAAAAAAAGAGCCTCTTTAACAAATGGTGTTGCAAAACTGGTTAACCACATGCAGAAAAATGGAAATAAAGCCCACTTTCTCACCTTGCACAAGAGTCAATTCAAGATGGATCAAAGACCCGGAAATTAGACCTGAGAACTTGCAGCTACTTGAAGAGGGCATAGGTCCAACTCTTCAGTAGATAGGCACAGGCAAAAACTTCCTCAACAAGACCCCAAAGTCACAAGATGTTAAAAAGAGGATCAATAAGTTGGATTGCATTAAACTGAAGAGCTTCTGCACAGCAAAGGAAACTATCAAGAACCTCAACAGAGAGCCAACAAAATGGGAGATGTTTGCCAGCTACTCTTCTGATAGAGGACTAATATCTAGAATATACAGAGAACTCAAGAAACTCACCGCTAAAAACACAAACAACCCAATCAAAAAATGGGCAAGTGAACTAAATAGTCACTTCACCAAAGAAGAAATACAAATGGCCAATAAATGTATGAAAAAATGTTCAACATCATTAGCAATCAGAGAGATGCAAATCAAAACTACCCTGAGATTTCACCTAACCACAATTAGAATGGCCATCATTAAAAACACAAACAATAACAAATGCTGGTGAGGATGTGGAGAAGTAGGAATTCTAATACACTGTTGGTGGGATTGCAAATTAGTGCAACCACTTTGGAAAACAGTGTGGAGGATCCTCAGAAGACTGGGAATGAACCTACCTTATGACCCAGCAATACCACTTCTAGGCTTCTACCCAAAAGAATGGAAACCAAATTACCAGACTAATGCATGAGTATCTATGTTTATAGCTACACAATTCACAATTGCCAAATTATGGAACAAGCCAAGATGTCCATCAACAGGTGAATGGATTACAAGACTATGGGATATGTACACAATGGATTTTTATGCAGCTATCAAGAAGAGCAAATGGATGGAATTAGAGAACATTATGCTTAGTGAGATAGTCACAAAACTGAAAAGTCGAATGCTCTCCCTAATATGTGGAAGCTAGGGAGAATAGGGCATAGGAGGTACTCAAGACAAAGATGGAGAAAACCTCAGATGATTAAAGAAGGCAACCTAACTGAGGGAGATGGGAGGGGGGAAGATGGAAACACCCTAATGCACAGGATGTACATACACAAACTTATCAAAGTCAACTACTATGCTGAGCACGAGAAGGAGGGAAGGGGAGGGAATGGGGGTGGGAATTGGGGGAGGGCTAATTGACCAATGTGTGCATGTATACTACCACCGTGAAACCCTTCAAGATGTATGATTACAATGCACCAATAAAATAAATAAATAAGTAAAATTTAAAAAAGAATCTTGTGGAGACTGATGGAAGGAGAGGAACAGACAAAAATAAATAAATGAGTAACATATAAAGCTTTTCATATGATGTACAAAATTATAAAACACAGAAGGAGCACAGTGAGTGTAGTACATGTGTGAAGGGGAGTGGGTTTTGGTCTGGTTGAATTTTAAATAGAAGGCCATAAATGTTTCCCGAGAAGGTCACATTTCCACAAGGACCTAAAGGTGGTGAGAGGGTAAGTCGTACTAGTGTTTAGGATAAATATACCAGCATCCAGACGTGAAGCAGAAAGAACCCTCAGCTGATTTTCTCCTTTATGTTTGTAAAAGTAGGCTGGCCATTCAAACAACACCACTCTCAATGAGAAGATATTTAATTCTTTTAACCCAGAGGAGATTTAGGACATCTGTTACAGTAAGAAACTTGTATATGTTAGCTGTAGGAAGATTTGCACTATATACTGTATGTTATAGTTAGATAAAAATGTCCCCTAGAGAGCTCATTTATTAATATTCAGGGTATATACTGGAGTTATGAGGGTTGTAATCCCAGCAGTAGATAAATCTGTTCTAATGGATTTATCTGTGTGGTGGCCTAGGCCAGTAGGGTGTGGCTGAAGAAGGTGGGTCCCTGGGGGTGTGGCCTTGGGGATTATATATGGTTCCTCCTCCTCCTGCTCTCTCTCTTGCTTCCAGCCTCCATGATGTGAGGAACATAGTCTATGTGTTCTTCCTCTCTCTGCTTCCTGCCACCATGCCCTGAGATCTGCAGTCCCGGCCTCACCTGGGCTGAACCCCAATCCATAAGAAAATAAATCTTCTTTACTCTACATAATGTGGTCAATCTTTTAGATTATAGCTGTGGAGAATGCTGACAGGGACACTATGTGACTTCACAAAATGTTTCCAGGTGCAGCATTTACTCTTGAAGAATCAACCAGAAGTCAATCTTAATCTGCCCTAGTGCTCAGCTGATGAAATGACCCAGATTCAGCTCCAGACCCTGCGAAGAACCTGTGCTTTCCTCATGTGATTCACTTTTGTATTTTCTAGGGAGTTGCCACTCAAAACTACATTATGATGTGAGACTATAATGCACAAATAAAAGTATAAAAATGCTAAATTCATCTTCACTATCCCAAATGTTAATACGTCAGATCCTGCAGTGATTATTATGGAAAAGGGTTGCTGCTGGTGGTTGGTAGTACATGAGGCTGTGGGAAATTCTAGTATTGTTTTCTCCCTCTTCTCAGACAGCATAGCTGACAGCCTTAAATGTCATAGAAGCCAGGGACTGAGACTGCCATGTCACTAAAAAACTGGAAGTTTAGGAGAACCAAAATTTCTATTCTTATCATGTCCATATGTTTTCGTTGAATTCATAACTTATGTTGGCTTTAGAACCTAAATTAGTACTATAAAGGAGATAGTATAAATGTCCTTCTTTAAATGTGAAATTTAAAATGCTCTGTGTGTGTGTGTAAATGAAAGAAAGAGGTTAGCACTTGAGTGGGCATTCTTCTAGATTAAAGACTAAATTCTTTTTTCTTCATCATTTTGAAGTACTAGTAAGTTAGAGAATATACTGTTGAAGATAACTCTAATATTAAACCAGGTTGTTTTTGCTTTATAGGCTGTATTTCCTTCTCCTACTCTCCTGAGAAATTCTTTATTATTAACATTAGTGAGGAATAATTTTATGCAACAAATGTACTTAAGTGTATAATTTGGGGAGTCTTATCAATTGTATGCCTCCCCTAAACTATTACTGTAATAAAAGAATAGAACATTTTTATAGCCCTCAAAATATACCTCCTGTTCCTTTGCAATTGTTCTCTGCCTGAACCCCTGACCCCAGGTAACCACTTTGAGCTTCTCATTTTATATAGATAGAATTATTGGGCATATACTCTGATATTCTCTAGCTTGT
Organism: Glis glis; assembly: GCA_004027185.1. Lineage (NCBI taxonomy): Eukaryota > Metazoa > Chordata > Mammalia > Rodentia > Gliridae > Glis > Glis glis. The sequence goes on from PVJS01006607.1 coordinate 17,934, forward strand.
TTCACTCAGTATAATTTTGTACAATTCATATGTGGTGTTGTGTATATCAGTAATGTATTCCTTTCCATTGCTAAGCAGAGTTTGCCATCTACATATATAGTATTTTGCTTATCTGTTCACCTATTGATGAGCATTTGTTATTTACAGTTTGGGGAGATGTGAAATAATGCCACCATGAACATTCAAGAGATGTTTCTCCCAAGACCACATCAATTTGATTCACTAATAGGATTTAAACTTCATAAATTAAACTACCTGCTTACATTTCAAGGCTATAATACTGCTGTTAATACTGCAAGTTTAGAAAAGTTTCAGCTCTGATGAGGCAGGAGAATCCTTGTATGTGGAGTTCATGATGAAGCTCACTGAATACAATTTGAAATTTAAAATTATCTAAGAAAAGGCAATAGGCAAGGAGGCTGTATCATTATCAATCACAAAAACTAAAAAGTAAAAATAATAGAAATGGTATTCATAACATACTGACTGTGTGAATTCTCCAGGAAAACACAGAGATGTAAATTCTAGAATGGGTAGTGATCAGCCACACGTTATCAGCATGTTGTGCTGATAAGAACTATAACAGCACTGAGTTTACCAATGAAGCTGAGTGAAGACTACATGAGAAGGATCCAAAACTAGGCGATGGTACTCTATCCAGTGCAATAAATCTTGGGGCACAGTAAATCCTTCAGAAAATCCTAGTTCAAATCTAGTCTCCTTGCATCAGATGACTTCAATCCTTCACACAAAAGTCTTGAAAAAACTGTATAAAAATAAGAGATCGGTTCAAGGTGCCTTAAAATGCACTGAGTTTAAAAATAGAACTTGATTATAAGGTCCCTGTGAATGCAGGTTGTAGTTTACTAACAATTTATGTTATGTAGCCAAATTAAATTTTTTTACTCTGATACTGCTCTGTGCTTTTAGTGATAAAATAATGGAAAGGCACAAATAAACCTTCTTATACCATTTCTTCAATAGGAAATACATAGAAATTAATTGCTAAAGAAATATCCCAGGATGCTCTCAGGGTAGCACAGAGTCACCAACAGGACACCTGGCACTTGATGATTCCTCCCATGTAGAATGGGGGTTATACCAGGCATGAGAAACTCCCTTTTCACATTTAAGAGGATTTTCAAGATTTTCTTAGTTCTCTTTTCTAGACTAGTTGTCTGCAGGATGTAGCTACCAGAATGCAAACTCTACAACAGCAAGAGTTTTGTCATTCTATTGTGTTCAGTCCTGCATGCTCAGCCTCCAGAACAGTGCTGAGTTATGGATGAGTACTGTACGCTCAACTGTATTTGTTAATGAACATTTTGCTTCTGTTTCAGGCTGTAGCTGAGTTCTGTGATGCTCCATGCTCCACTGTCATTTAAGAAACAGCTGAGGCTTAATCTGCAAAGTTTTACATGCATTCCCATCACCAAGAAAGTAACAAATAACCTTACACACATTCCTGAGTGTTCATTAAAAGGTGAAGTGATTAAAATTCCAGTTGATGAAACAATTCAAATGATGCTGTCCATGTATGAAAATATTACTACCAATCTCACTATTCTATATAGTGAGGGGAGGGGTGGACAGTGGGGAGGGGTGGACAGTGGGGTGGGATATGAAGGGAAACACACCAAGACTTGTGTGTATGTTTGTTTGTATGACTTTGAATCTCACTATGATGTATAATTACAATATACCCATAATAGTATATAAAAAAGTGAGGTGATGAACATGCCCGTATCTCACCTGTGCTGTCCAAAGTGCTCTAGTATAACTACATTACCATTTATTTAAGCTTGAATGTATGCTCAGCCTTGTACACAGTTATATATTCATTGCTATTCTCATACTAAAGATGAAGGAACTAGGGCTGTTTCTTTTCTGATATGCACCTATTCAACAAGAGGCAATAAATTCTCAGTTAAATTGATTTCTCCCTGGGCAAAGGCATTTCATGCCAGAGAGGGGTTTTGGTAAATGTTCAGTGGATAAATGAATGAATGGAAAATTTGGTAGGAGCAAGATTTTCAGAAGATCAAGAAATGACTGCTTTTTGAATGTGAAATCGTTCATTGTAATTCTTCTTTGTCGGTTGAAGGACTTTGTAAATTGTGTCCACAGTCAAGTAAGTCCATAGGAAATGTCCAAAATTCACTGGGAATTATTTTAAATATACAAAAGAGTTGTGTTGTCTTAAGGACACAGAGGCATGCAGGCTTTTAAGACTCAAAGTCTTTAACTTAAAAGAAAAAAAACAAACATATACATAACCTAAGATTCTATTAAATCCAAAGCTCCTGCAGTTATGCAGGAAGACACTTAGAGCTTTTTAAATACCCAACAAATGGAAAGTTTAAAAAGTTGGATGAGATTTAAAAAAACATAAGTAGGTTCTGTGAGCTTCAAGATGAAATGGTTTTGAAGATTGAAGCCAATGATACAGTGAATACTGAAAAGGGCTCAGCCTGAATGTCAAGGCTCTCAGACAAATCTTTCTGAAGGTTGATAGCTTTGTCTTATGTTGAAGATATTATATAACCTCAGTTAATTGATTTAGTAATTTTTTTACTTATATATGTATTTCAACTCTAGTGTATTTAAGACAAAGTACAAAATAACTAAGAAAATGAAAATATGTTACCATTATTATTAATTTTAGAAAAATGTATAATAGATATTTGTTATTTTATGAACTTTCCAAGTTTATCTGAATTTGTATATTAGTATGATGACCTTATAAGTCAATTTAAAGTGGAAAATTGAGTAATTAATATGGTTTTTATGATTTTAAGTTAAAAATCTTACTCTGTGCATAGTTTTGGAATATCTACGATGACTTTCTATTCATACTACTCATAAAGTTTATACAGTTTGTGAGACTCATTCCATATTATAAACTAGAAGTTTTTTTTCACAACATCAGACAATTAAAGTCATTTAAAACAGGAATTCACATAACTAAATTACAAATGTGGTTGAAACATCTGAGGGTGTTTAATACAATTTGTAAAAGGAGCCAATCTTTATACAAAGTTTCCTTGAAAGTAATTATTTAAATTTGCTATGTTTATACATAGAAAGATAAGACTTGTGTGTTAAACTTACAGATTTGAAAGTATGGTTTTGAATTTATGGCTATAAAAAACTGAAGACTAATTCTAAATCTAAAGTAAACCTCGGAACAGTCTTTTGAAGACACACCAAAAAAAGCCTCGCAGCAACCCTGATTTTATCTGATACTGCTTTATGAGACAGTAGCATTGTATTTAGCACAACTGTCATGACTGCTAGGTGCTTACTCAATGCTGATTAAGTGAAAATAAGTCACTTAGGCACAATAGCAACAATACTTGAAGATATAACACCTAAGTGTACTGGATCAAGGAGGGCAGAATATAAACCTAGTCACACAGTTTGTCAATATGGGAAACCTCTCTTGTGCCTTAGGATTTACCTTGAAAAGGCCACGGGGGCCTAGTCTTAATATGTTGCTATGAGACTTAGAAAAAACATTTCCAACTTCTATGGCAGGCGATTGAGAGTGAGACTGAAAGGCGTTAGCATGTGTAAAGCCATGGTCTACTGCATAAGACTGGAAAATGCAAAGCCCAGCAACTTGTTGTGTGACTGAGAATGGCCCCAGGTGACACTCCGTTTACTAAAGCAATGCATAGTGCAGGTGGGAGGTGTTGACATCAATGATAAGATCAACTGTTAACTCTGCACAGCCAGAGCTGATGGTAGTAGATGCTAGGACCCTATAACAACAGAGATCATTTGGCATCTCAAGTATCTAAAAACAAAGTGGATACAAATACCATTATGTGTATAAAGTTTGGAATAAAATCCACAAGGATCTATGGATATGAATAATAAAGTATGCATTTTCTAGGGAAAAGATGGATGGAAAGTTGATATGGGTATATTGCTTCTTGTTTATAATCAACAGAGTTTAAGACTGGGTCAATGAAGGACAGAGGCTGAGCTTAGATGCCCCAGTGAAAAGTTTCTATCCCTTAACTGATTTTTAGACCTAGTCTCAGACTTAGAAACTACCTGCTGAGGGACAGGCCAAGACACATGAAGGATCATGTAAAAACAAGGCAAGCATATACAGTAGTGATTCAGTCCAGTCCATCCTTCCCTAAAACACCTACAACTATTTCATTTTGGAACCATACACAGAGGAAAGAGGATGACCTAGACCTTTCAAAGGCTGTTGGATAGGGTCCAAGTTGACTCTGATACTCCAAAGCATCATTATCAAGGCTCCTCTGTAGAACAAGTACAGATGAGTCAGGTCTGTCACACTGTAGGTCCACTGGGTATGTGGATCCATCCAGTGATGTGGACCCAACCATTTCTCTGACTTTCCAGGGCACCATCAAAATACACTTGGCATTGATAGAAACTTTATAGTGGTTTCTTAATATATAAAGTAAGAATTATAGAGTCTAGCATCCCCTGTGGATCAAGTCAGTATTAGATTTTTACCTGCTTGCTTCCACGTGCATGCTTCCATTGTGCCTAATTCCTTTGAAGGCTGTTTTTGAGTTGTACTTTCACACTACTTAATTTGCATTTGAATCCCTGACTCAAGTTCTATCTCTAGAAAATTCAACTTTCAAACTTAAGATTCAAAAACCTGTGCCTTAGACTATAGTAGATATGATGATCTATTTAAGCTTTTTATAAGTTGGAAATATGAGTTATGTATTTGTGAACCATATCTCTTATGGGAAAATTAAACTTTCCTTCAAAAAGTTGACATCACTTTTTTTTGGACATACTAAAAATATTCTCAGTAGATAATGCTTGAATGAATCACTTCTGGAAGCTCTGTCTAGAAGGCTAACAGTGATTTTGATATTGTAAGTAATTTATACTTCTTAGTTCCTGCCTTGTTTCTCTGCAAAATTCACAGAAGATAGCAACTTTCCCAACCAGACATTACAAAGATGGAAAGCTTTTAGTACCATTTCAAGTACTTAGTCCAGTATTGGTTGTAATAGACCCTTCCAAAAGGTTTGAAGTGTTTGGAATACTTTCTCCATACTTTGGAATGCATAAGTTAGAGCTGTGGCCAAGCCTTGATATTTTTTGATGGCATATATTGCTGAGTAAGTTCTAATTGTATAGGCTTGTGTTTATTTACATTTAAGGAATTTATAAATATGGACATCTTTAAATTTATAAATATGGACTCTCATACCTCATCACCCTATAGCAAAAAGGCTAAAGAATGTTTAGGGTTGCAGGGTGCAGTGGCACATGTCTGTAATCTCAGACATGCTGAGGAAGGTTGAGACAGGAGGATCACAGATTTGAGGCCAACCTCAGCAACTTAGTGAGACCCAGTTTCAAAACAAAAAATAAAATAGGGCTGGGAATGAAGCTCAGAGGTAAAATGTCCCTGGTTTCAATCCCCAGTACCCACCTCCACTGCCACACACACACACACACACACACACACACACAATGTTTAGGTTTACTATGAATGTATGAATGCATGGAAGAGGATGGCAATGGATAAAATTGACTAACATAATTTGTGGATCACTCCAGGATTCATACCAGGCTCCTTGGAGTACAAATGAATAATGATTCTTTTAATTTTCTTTTCCATCCAGATTCATTTGATAACATAATGGTGAAAGTTGTAACTGCCCTCATTAGCAACTACAGGTGTGTGTGTGTATGTGTGTGTGTGTGCGTGCGTGTGTGTGTGTGTGTGTGTGTGTGTGTAAGAGAGAGAGAGAGAGAGATAAAGAGGAGCAGAGGTAGGAAAAGGGGCTGGGAAAGAAAAGGGAGATTGGAGGAAAAGAAATAATTAAATGGAAAATTCCAATCAGGAAACAAGCAGAGCACAAGAACCACAGTTAATGCCTCTGAAAGACTAAACAAAAATGTTGCTCCCTGAAACAGTGAGTAGGAAAAATAAAAAATGACAGATTTGAGGGACTAAACAAAATGGTGGCTTTCTGGGGCACTCCAAGTAATTAGGCCACTGATCAATGATTCCTGAGCAGTTAATTATAAGGGCACTCACTGGGAATGGATGTCTCAGCACTGAGTGAATCAAGGCTCCATCTTGTAAAGCAGTGGAAATCTTTTTTATATTAAATTAAACATATTTAAATTTATTATTACACATATTAATGTGTATATGTATATTAGTATTAATTTTATAATAATATAATATATTGTTTAATATAAAATAGTGTCATTTGACTGAAAGTCCTACTTTTATCTCAGTTTCCTCTACATCCCCTTTGAATTTGGGGAATTTAGAAATAACACACAAACAACATTCCAGGGAGAATGGAAATTGACAGAGATTGGCAGATGCCTCACAGTATCTCTTTGCCACTTTGTCCTCATGGGAATAGAATCAAATGTTTTCAGCTATCACATGACCAACCAGAAACATTTGCCAGCACCCCTCCCCCTCTCAGGAGGCACAGTTATGGGAGTAAGTCTAGAAAATAGGTTGTTAGCTGAAGGAAAGTAGAGAACTTCTAATTCAAGTCCTGAAAATCAGGGGCATATTTTTCTCACACCCTGCTTCCATCACGTTGCTGGGAATACAATCATGGTGGCAACACTTTCTCAACCACTGGATGAGAATAAAGTCCCAAGAAAGACAAATAATAAAGGACCTTAAGTTTTTAATGCTTGCCATTCTTATTGGGGTTAGGTGATATCTCAGGGTAGTTTTGATTTGCATCTCTCTGACTGCTAATGATGTTGAACATTTTTTCATACATTTATGGGCCATTTGTATTTCTTCTGTGAAGTGTCTATTTAGTTCACTTGTGCATTTTTTTGATTGGGTTATTTGTTTTTTTAGTGGTGATTTTTTTAAGTTCTCTGTATATTCTAGATATTAGTCCTCTATCAGAGGGGTAGTTGGCAAAAATCTTCTCCCATTCTGTTGGCTCTTTGTTGAGGGTCTTGATAGTTTCCTCTGCTGCACAAAAGCTCTTCAGTTTAATGCAATCCCATGTATTGATTCCCATTTTAATTTCCTGTGCCTTTGGGATCTTGTTAAGGAAGTCTTTACCTGTGCCTATGTGTTGAAGTGTTGGACCTATGCCCTCTTCAAGTAGCTGCAAGGTCTCTGGTCTGATTTCTATGTCTTTGGTCCATCTTGAGTTGGTTCTTGTACAAGGTGAGAAGGTGGGGTTTATTTCCATTTTTCTGCATATGGTTAGCCAGTTTTGCCAGCACCATTTGTTGAAAAGGCTATCTTTATTCCAGTGGATGTTTTTAGCCCCTTTGTCAAAAATCAATTGGCAGTAGGTATGTGGCTTTGTTTCAGCGTCTTCTATTCTGCTCCATTGGTCTATGTGTCTGCTTTTGTGCCAATACCATGCTGTTTTTATTACTATGGCTTTGTAGTATAGTTTGAAGTCAGGTATTGTGATGCCTCCTGCATGGTTCTTGTCACTGAGAACTACTTTGGCTATTCTGGGTTTTTTGTTGTTCCAAACGAATTTAAGGACAGATTTTTCTATGTCAGTGAAGAATGACTTTGGTAATTTAATGGGTATTGCATTGAATCTGTAGATCACTTTTGGACACAAACAACAACAAATGCTGGCGAGGATGTGGAAAAGTAGGAACTCTAATACACTGCTGGTGGGATTGCAAATTAGTGCAACCACTTTGGAAAACAGTGTGGAGGATCCTCAGAAGAATGTGAATGAACCTATCATATGACCCAGCAATACCACTTCTAGGCATCTACCCAAAAGATCAGAAACCAAACTACCAAACTAATGCATGTGTGTCTATGTTTATAGCTGCACAATTCACAATTGCCAAACTTTGGAACCAGCCAAGGTGTCCATCAACAGATGAATGGATTACAAAACTATGGGATTTGTACACAATGAAATTTTATGCAGCCATAAAGAAGGTAGGGAAATGGAAAGAATTAGAGAACATTATGCTAAGTGAGATTAGTCAGGCACAAAGAGTGAAAAGTCAGATGTTTGTCTTAATATGTGGAAGCTAGATAGAAGGAGATTTAGAAGGGACTCCAGACAAAGAAGAAGAAAACTTTAGATGAATAAAGAAGATGACCTAACTGAGGGAATTGGGAGGGGGTGGAGGGAAACACACTAAAGCACATGATGTATATATCCAAACTTATAAGACTCAATCACTGTGCAAAGCACTAAAGGGAGGGAATGGGGAGGGAATGGGGTGGGATTTGAGGGAGGGCTAAACGGGCAATGTGTGCATGTATGATTCTTCTAACCTGACACTTATCAAATGTTTAATTACAATGCACCAATAAATGAATATAAATTGAAAAAAAAGGCCCTTAAGTAACCACATGCAGTACAGTCTCTGCGGCAGGCTGCTATGGGAGTGTGTAGTAGCTCTATCTTCCTTAAATCACTGCTGATTTGGGTCTGTGTCCCATGCAGCTGACATGATAGCCTAGCTATAATGCATAACATTTTAAGTTAGATATATTATCTGCTATTCCCTAAGTTGGTGGATTTTCTGTGATAATTAAGTATTCTGCCCCACCTCACTATGTTCTTAAACTAAAAGTGAAACCTAAGTGAATAGGTAAGACCTGTTCCATAGAAAATATTTTTCTGAAGAATGTTTAAAAGTGAAGTCGAAATTACTGAGGACCTTGCTGGGAAGATAAAGCTGACAACAGTGAAAACAATTCAACTCTGGAACTGAACCATGATTGCTTTGGCTCTTAATGTTATCCAAGATATTACAGAGTTTGGGTTATAAAAGATTCAGAAAAATGATACTATCATGTGATATCACTATGTTGGTTAGCATTAAGTTGATTCCAGGCAAATTAATAGCAGCAGAATCTTTAAAAAGATTTCATTCAGATTCATTTTTATGTTGGCCTTTTGGTATATTTTATTGAGGACATAACTGAACAAAAATGGACGAGAAGGATAATTGTCTGGTTTTTGCAATTGCTGAATTAGAGCCATAAGCTTTCTTATACTTGTTAGTATGTTAGAGAGTCTGCTTCTCATAATAATAAACTCTTAGTACTAAGTAATTCTGAAATCTAAGTCAGAAAGGGGCTGGAACACTGAGGTCCCAATTCAGAGTTTTCTTGCTATAGAGTACTTGTATTTGAGTTTTTGAGAAGTTTTGGTTAAGGTTTATTCAAAGTAGCAAACTGATCCCAAGAAGTTGTTATTGAACACCTCATTCAAGATCTGCTGTGCTGGGCGTGGTGCCGCACGCTTGTAATCCCAGTACTTGGAAGGCAGAGACCGGAGGATCCGGGTTCGTGGCCAGCCTCAGCTACTTAGTGAGGCCCTCCGCAACTTTGTGAGACCCGGTTTCAAAATAAAGTATAAAAAATAGGGCCGGAGGTATAGCTCGGAGGTAGAATGCCCCTGGGTTCAATCCCCAGTTCCGCAAAAAAAAAAAGATCTGCTCTACTACTACTGCTACTAAATTTACTACTGCCATAAAACATGGGGGTTAGCAGGCCAAGGGACAAAGGAGAGAAAGAGGAAGGGAAAGAGATCAAATGAGATTAGGAGAGAAAATGAAGTTCCAACTTCAGTATCACCAGAAGTAGGTTCACATATTTCGTAAAGCCTTTGCAGATAAGTGAACTACACTTTGCAGATTAGCAAAATTAGACTATACATGAAACATGTAATCATAAGCATGTTTTATGTCTCTAAATGATTGAAATACTAGCTATGCTATAAAAATACAAGCTAATCTCAACACACAATGAGGTCTGACTCTCTGACCTAAAAACTTCTTTCTTTAGGGTATAACCTGTGTTAGAAATAAAGATGAATTTCTTTTGGTCATTTCTAGTATTTGTTTTCTTAAATATCCTTGATATACATTATTAGGAGAAAGAAGTAGCCAATACCCACAATTTTGTTCTATTTGAGTTTGATAATTATTTTTTTCATGATAAAGGATTGTATTTGATAGATTTTACATTCATTTCATCCAGATAGTCTTGATCTCTTTAGTATAAAAAGAAAGACCTTGATTCGTTGAAGAAAAAAATACCTGTGGAGTGTATTTAGAGATAATGTTAACCGCATTTGGTTGTCATGGAAACCGAAATGTTAAAATAATGATGAAGTGATTGCCAAAAATCAACTTGCATGCAGTTGTTATGGTAACTACTCATTTTGACATTTTTTTTTCATTTTCTCTAGATCAACCAACTGAAATACTAGGATCACAAAATTGTTGCTATGATTTCAAGTATAATGTTTCTCATATTAAAGACAGACATGTTAGCTTGGAAGGACCTTACACTTACGGGAAATGACACAACACAGGTGTGTGTGCATGTATGTCTCTCCATGTATGACAGGTGTTTAAGTATTAGTTTATGCACAAAGAGAAACATCCCTATATTGTCAGTAACTATAGTGAGTATTCTAAGTCAGTGGCTTTGAAAGCCCCTTAGTTGATAGAAGCTGGGGAGTGGTTCAGGGAGGCTACTAGCCAGGAAGAAGTAGGGTTGCTCTGCTAAATGGTGATAGAGGGAGAATGTAAAGATAATTGATATTTATTAGATACTAGGGCTAGGAACTGGGCTTTTACATTTGTTTTCTTATTTAGACCTCATAATCATCTTTGAAGGTTAGTAGTGTTCTCATTTTACAGGTGAGGAAACTGTATCTCTGAGTGGCTGAATAACTTGCTCAAGGTCATAGTTCAGTAAGTGTGGAGCCAGAATTTGAATCCATATATTTCTATGTTAAAAAGTCCTTTTCTCTTGCTTTGACAAATGGCTGATTCAAGGACCGAGGTAAGAAGTATACCAGATAAGCCTGGAGCATCTTGCAATGCCAGGCAGTCAGAAAGTCCTAAAAACAAACAAATAAAAGCAAACCCACATTGTTAAGGGTATGTCAAAGGAACGTAAGAAATATAGGAGGCAGATGAGCTCCCAAAGGCCAAAGCTTGAACAATTTGAGCAACCAGATAAGTAATATTGGATTATAACTCTAAGAATAAAATAAATAACCCTGAATCTGGACTTATATATAATAAATAATTGCACAAGTGATACATGGGGGAGAACAGACAAATTTCTCATGCAGAATAATTATATAAATTATGGACATAATCATCCCTCAAGTAGACAGAACTTAATTCCCAGTACTGAGGTATAGACTGTACATAGTAACTTACAGAGAGTATTCCATAATATTATGAAATGGGAAAAGGAGTAACTTTATGGAGGAGTAACATGATAAATACTCCCTCATCCAGGTAAACATGATCAGCATCAATAGTGATAAGTCCTATCGATACCATGGACCATTGATATAATGTCATTAGGATGACACTTTTATTCTATGATCTTCCTCCTACAAACCCCAAACCATAGTCTCATGAGAAAAAACACCAGAATTGCAATTAATAGTTGTCTACAAAATACATGGCAAAAAAGACATTAGATAAAAGTTAAGAATGATGTTATTTTGTTCTTCTTTATTGCTGAGTAGAATTCCATTATGTGTATTTCCCATAATTTTGTAATCCATTCATCTGTTGATGGACGCCTAGGTTGGTTCCATAATTTGGCTACTGTGAATTGTGCTGCTATGAACACGGGTATGCATATATTACTGTAGTTTTCTGGTTTCAATCCCTTTGGTATGATACCCAGTAGTGGTATAGCCAGATCATATGGTGGATCCATTCCCAGTTTCATGAGGAATCTCCACACTGGGACTCCAGACAGTAGTGGAGAACCGTCACTGGAGCAAGGAAGTGGTCTAAGGGAAGGTAAAGGGCAAGAAAGAAGTGTATCAATGGAATTATTATCATAAACAATGTGCACATATGAGAATATACTAATGTCATTCTCGGTACTCCATATGGGGGGGGAGGCAGGGGGAAACTAAGAGCTGTGTACATGTATGTTAATATTAAATTGATATTCATTGTGATGTGAGACTACAATGCACCAATAAAAGCACATTTAAAAAATAAATTAAATAAAATATAACAAATATTGTTATCAGTCTACCTCCACTAAGTTTAATTTTTCTAGACAAAATATGTTCATTTCTGCATTTGATATGTTCTTAGTAAATCCTGATGACATATATAATGGAAGTAGAGTTACAATTGTAATATACCTAAAACAACTATTAAATATCCAAACTTTACTATGCCACAAATGTTAAAAATATGAGTATCTATTTGAAGATAGATATTAATGATATTTTATGAGCTGAAATGATAAATACAATATAAAAGTCTTATATGTATAAAATAAAATAAAAATAGAATCTAAAACAAGATAAAAATTAAGAAAATATACACAATGTGGACTTTAGTTAATAATAATGTATTGATATATTGGTGAATTAATTGTGACAAATGTAAGCTGTTAATCATAAGGGAAATAGAACCTGAGGTATATGGAACTGTGTGCATTATATTTTCAATTTTTCTGAAAATCTAAAACTATTCTAAAAGAAAATTTTATTTAAAAAAGAAACCCTCCCTCGGGCATGGTGGCGCACGCTTGTAATCCTAGTACTTTGGGAGGCGGAGACTGGAGGATCCGGGTTCGTGGCCAGCCTCAGTTTTCTCTCTCTCTCTCTCTCTCTCTCCCTGTCTCTCTCTCTCTACTTAGTGAGGCCTTCTGCAACTTTGTGAGACCTGGTTTCAAAATAAAGTATAAAAAATAGGGCCGGGGGTGTAGCGCGGAGGTAGAACACCCCTGGGTTCAATCCCCGGTACCGCAAAAAAAAAAAAAAAGAAACCCTCCAACTTCATGATACCACAAAGTAGATATGTTGTTTCCTTTAGTAACTGCTTTTCCTCCTGACATTCATTTTATTAGGATTTTACCAAGGAAATTATAGTTATATGTTGGGGAATGTGATTTATGGTTGGTATCTACTAGGAATTTTTCTCTATATAGAGTTTCTTTAAAAAGAGAATAAAATGACTAGTAGAGAAACTAGAAAATGATTCTTACACCCATTCTTACTTTTTGTCTACCTTTTTTTTTTTTTTTTTTTTTTGCGGTACTGGGGATTGAACCCAGGGGCATTCTACCTCTGCTACACCCCCGGCCCTATTTTTTTATACTTTATTTTGAAACCGGGTCTCACGAAGTTGCGGAGGGCCTCACTAGGTAGAGAGAGAGAGAGAGACAGAGACAGAGACAGAGAGCGAGAGAGCTGAGGCTGGCCGGGAACCAGGATCCTCTGGTCTCCGCCTCCCAAAGTACTGGGATTACAAGCGTGCGCCACCACGCCCGGCTTTGTCTACCTTTTCAATCAGCCAGTGGATCAAGTTTCTTCCCCTTTGTGTAGATATCTGTCAGTGTTGTTCTGGGTATATTACAGACCTATTACTAATATTTCCAAAATAAAATGCAAGTATTATTTATCATGGTATCTTTACTCTATGCAAGATTCTTTTTTTCTCTCCTGGTAATCATTCCTTTTAAATAGTTAAGTGTGTACAGGCCTAAAATAACCACATTTAGTGACATCGAATGCACAATTTTAACACTTTTATTATAGTCAAGAAAGTTGATGTCGTAGTTTGGATTTAGAATGTCCCCCAGACCTCGCATCATAGACAAGGCAGCCATGTTGCAGCAGGGCTTGTTTGCTAAGAAAGGCTCCTTGGGAGTGTGGCCTTAGGGACTATATACATTCCTCCTCTCCTTGCTCTTTCTCTTTCTTCTGGCCTGCATGATGTGAGGGTCTAGTCCTTCCACTCGTGTTTTTATTCTGCTTCCCTCTGCCATGCCCTGAGCTCTGCAGAGTTCACCTGGCCTAACGTGGACTGAAGCCTCACTTCCAGAACAGTGAGCAAATAAATCTTCCTTCCTCTAAGTTGTGGTGGTCAGGTGTTTTGGATTATGGTACTGAGAATGTTGACTGAAACAGTAGATTTAAGACCATCCATTTGCACCTACATGAAAAGAATCCTGTAGAGGCAAAGATGCTATCAGTATTCTGCAAATCTATTCCATGTATTATTTTCTTCTTGAAAACTGACATCAATGCCAATAATCCAGGGAACAACAACAATGAAAAAGAGCCAAGTGGATCTCCAGTGGCTTTAAGATGGTGCCAGGTGTCAAAGGGTCGATTTTTCTTGGTGTTTCCTGCACGATCTGTAAGCTAAAAGCTCATGGAAACTGTCTAGGATTTCAGCCAAACTTTCACTTATATTTGTTTTTGTTATAGTTATATGTTTTAGAATTTCTCTAGGAAATGTATGGTCTCTCTTTCCCTCTCTGGTAGAATTACCTTTGTAGCTGTGCTCCCTATGACAAACAAATACAATTGTCAAGACCAGAGTCAAGCAATAGAAGATTGACTTCTACCACCTATTAAGTGGGTCTCAGTTCCCTTATCTAACAAACACAGGTAAGAATACTTGGCCTGACTTTTGGCAAGTTTGTTGAGAGATCTAGTAAAATAACTGATGCAATAAAAAAGTGCTTTTAACTATAAACACCTATATGATTTAAAGAATTTTTCCTGTTATCGATCAAGACAAACTATACAGAAATCAGCAAGACTAATTATTTGGAATAGGGCATGCCTCACTAAGAATAAACACAAACTCTGCCTAAGTATCGGTAAGACCAGGAGTTCACCCTTCCACAAGTAGTCCACCTCCCCCAAGGGAATATGGGGCATATGGGCCTGAACTGTTAAAAATGCTTTAGTTGAATAAGAATCATAAGAAAGGATGTTTTAGTGCTACTATCCTAGTTGTGTAAACAGAATCTGGTTATGTGTGAAGGTAGTAGACAGGTAGAATCTGGATTGGATTCTATTATTTAGGAAGAAAAACAAGGAACAGTCAAAACAAAGCCTCTGGAACACAGCAAAGTACACGGAACTTTGTGTAGTATGTTCGATATTAACATCTGATTTTACAGAGATGGTGTCTTGTAAATTCAACGTTTTAAATTCTAGAAAATGCTCAATCTCTCCCTCCCTCTCTCCCCACTCTCTCTGTCTCTCTCTCTGTCTCTCTCTCTCTCTCTCCAAATTTCTCAAATAAGTAATCTGCTATTTATATTTTTTTCAGTAATTCAAATTCAACTATGAGAAAATTCCCCTTGTGGTACTGATGTAGGATAAAAGAAATAAATAGGTAGAAAAGAGACAGATAAGAAGGAGAAGTAAAATATAACGTTGTTATGAGAACCTGGTGCTAAAGTTCTTCAACCTTTACTCCCCAAACCAATTCTCTTTCCCAGGCCTGCCTATCCTGAATTCCTGGGAAATCCGTAGATCCTAGAATTAGTCAAAAGACCTATAATTTCCCTGTGCACTGTTAACAAGATAGACAAAATATCTTGAGAAAACTATAATTTAGAGGACTCTCCAGCTTACCTATTGATCAAATAATGGAGATCTTGATCAGTCTGAGATGACCAGACCTCCAGACCATGAGACTACCAGAAACAGCCTCAAGACCTTCATCCTCACATACCTACCCATACCCACTCTTCACGATGTTTTCTTTAAAAGAAGAGCCATGAACCCCAAAATGCATGTCCCTCTTTAGATAGCTCACATTCTCCCTTGAATGTTTATTTCCTGTTTTCCTAAGCAAACATCTGTCTATGTGTCTCACTGGCAAATGCTGAAATTCCTTCGGGTCACATAAGCCAAAGGCTCTGCCAGTCCTGAGGGAGGTTTCCCTTCTTGGCGACTGCTCACAGAATCAACCCTCCCCCTGTGACACTGTCTGTTAGGGTTTGGATATAGAATGTCCCCTGAAAAGCTCATGTATTGGCAAAAATGTTCAGAGGTAAAATAATTGAATCACAAGGCTTCTAATCTCATCAGTGGATAACTCCATTGATGGATTAGTAATTTGGGTGTATTTATTTGGTGGTAATAAGGGCAGGTAGGGTATGGCTAGAGGAGGTAGGTCGCTGGGGGTATGGCTTTGGGGACTATTTATGTCCCTCCTCCTTTGCTCTGTCTGCTTCTGGCGACCATGCCTCAGCTCTGCAGACTTGACCTGGCTTAACAGGGACTAAAACCTCTGAAACCTCTAGAACTGTAAGCCTCCAAATAAAACCTTCTTCCTCTAAGCTGTGCTGTCAGGTATTTTGGTCACAGAAGTGAGATTGCTGACTGAAACAGTGTCTGTGGATGGAAGAATTAGAAACACAGTTGTGAGTGGGTCTCTGTACATTCCTGAGGTTCTGAAGCTAGAGAATGCACTAGGGACATAAGGTGTGGGGAGAGTGAATCCATTCTTTTGAGAGATTGAGTTGAAGGGAAAAGAACAGAAAAGGGCAAGACCTATACTTGGGAAAATGTCAACTAGTTGCAAGTGGGGACAGAAGTTAGTAAAGCTAGAGATGGATTCTGAGGGATAGGGAGAGAAGGAAGTCATAGCAGGATAGAGTCATTTTACAGGAGATTACACATCAGCTAGAATGGCTTTATTTTATTGGAATTCTTTTTAAAATTGCTTTTGAGTAAAGACTTTTACAGATTAGAAAAAAATGCTTAAGAATCAATGGGTTAGAAAATCTTCTACCTCTCAATTTCAATTCAAGCATAATTTCCTCTGTGAAATAAAAAATAAAAATAAAAACATACATTGGCTCTACCACTGCATCATGAAATCTAATTTAAATATCTCTTCGTTCACTTGACTGAATCATATGGTCTGTTTATAGCCTTGTTTCAAAATGCATTGTATTTGAAATCCTTGCTGATGAATTGGAAACTGTAATTAAATGCATATTGGGGAAACATATTATTTTGAGAGTAGGGAAAAAGAATTCTTGCTAAAATAATGTTGGAAGATAGGTAGCAATTTTAATCAGTAACCACTCCCTGCACTCCTAGCTGTTGAAGAACTTTGGTTCTTACATTTCATCGCATCTCAATAATATTAACAAGCTCAACAATGCAGGCTTTTGCGGTACTTCTACTTTTGATTTTTCCACTTGATAAAATAGGTTCTGACTCACTGAACACAGGCTAATGTTGGCCCAATAATGCTTCCCAATTTCATATATCTCCAGGTGATCTCTTTAGTTCTTGTGCATTTTATCATAGACACCAGTGTGTCTATGATTGAGGAGCTATAATCCCGTCAGTATTTTCTACCTTCTGCTCTGGGTACCCTGGGGAATTCCCATTTCTTTTTGGAAAAAGGTAACTAAATGAGGAATGGAAAAATCTTACCAAGCTATGAATTGACATGAGAAGGGTAATAACTATTAGGATTTAAATATTTTTTAGTTCATAGGGTTCTATTTCTTATTGAAATAGAATTACAATTGTTATGAATTACAATTGTTATGCTGGGTATTTTTCTCTTTCCAAAGACTTCTGCTTCAATTTCATTATATTATTTTCAATTTATTTCCAGTACTCATTGTCTAGAATGGACTAATTCCCATTGAATATAGTCAATTCTTTTAAAAAAAATGACTGAGTAATAACAATGCATAAGCCAAATTTTGATTGCAAATGCAAGGCCAATTTGGCATCATGTGAGAAAAATTCACAGGCTGACCCTCAAGTCATCCCTAGAGTGTCTCTACTTGAACGTCTTTTAAAAATGATGCAATCAGATATTCTAGTATCTTAGTTGTCATAAGTACGATAGTTCATGCACTGGTCTTTTCATGCAAGTGCAGATAGAAAAGCCAAAGTGGCCCTGGCCCACTTCCAAGAACATTCCAGTGCTCTTCAAAGCCACGTGGAAATGGGCTCCAGTAATGCAAATGTCAAGTTACCTGTGATTCGAGCTAAGCAAGATAAATATAGCCTCTAAACAGTAATCATATCGGCTTCCTTTTCTTTTCTGCTCCATAAAAGATCTATTCTCAAAGGCTGCATAGCTCCCAGGTACCTTTATCATTGTTTGCAGGCAACTCTAAGTAACTACATTTGCTTTGGAATGACATTAAATGGGTCTTGAGATTTGTGGTGTGTCGTCCAGCCGATTCATCTTTCTAATATGGAAACTCCAAGAAGACAGGGCCATTTTTTTTTTCTTTCGTATTTCCAGAACCTAGAACTGTGCTTGAGACAGAAAACCATGAAAAATTTGTTAAACAAATGAGTGGAGGTTTCACCTATAGGTAGACTATAGTTTATTGGTCTGTAGGTGTACATCAGAGTGCTTTCATGGATGAATTACTCCCACGTGTGAAGTTATTATTTTTTTCTAAAATCGACCTTTCCTCTTCTCTGTCCTGTTCTTCCATTGAACCTTGCGATCTGCCAAAGAAGAGCCTAAATGTCTAATGCGTTTCAGAATCTTCCACTCCCCCTTTTGATCTCTCCATCACAGTCTCCCAGCCTTGTCTCTCACGCAACTGACACTGTCACAGACTGTCATATTACTTTTAAAACTGGCTTTAAGCGTCTATATTCCCCAACAAAACATACATGCAAGTCTTATAGATGTAGAGTTTCTCTTATCTGTGTATCTGTCCTTTTCTTTCAGCTTCTCAGTGTCTCAGCAGTGGTACCCTGACAAACTGCCTGCTTTGTGACTAGTAGGGGAGTGAAATAGGAAGATTAACGCACCTTTTCTTATCTGTTTTCAGGGCTTGGAGAGTAAGGGCTATTCCTTAAACTCTATGTGCCATGTAGATGAGAGGAACCGCAGTGATGGTCTTGGCAGCTCAAGACACATAGAATTACAAAGGGAAGATGACCTTACAAGACTCCTGTGTATTTCAGGAGTGAAATGAATATTCATTGGTATTGAAATACACAGGACTTGGAAGGAGCTCTGAAAACATGAAGAAATATGCACACTATAAGGGAGCTTGCCTGTTTTCCTTTTTTTTTTTTTTGTTTTGAAACAGAAATAACAAATACCATCGCATAGCGATTATGGTAAAAAGAAATCAAAAGGGTAAATAAAAACAATTAGCATTTTGTTGTGATCTACAAATCTTTGTAAATTTAAAAGTAATATGACTCTCAGTTTCACTTTGCACTTAGCTACCCAAAAGGAGTTCACAAAGAATATAAAGAGGATCCCAAAAGATGTCACAGCAGCACTATTGAATTCACAAGCATTGATACGCACAACGGCGTGGCCCATCAAGACGTGATGATTTGGAAATAAGTGGCTATTGCACGATCCAGTGGTTTAGTGGCCATCTTCTTTGGAAAGATAATTTGAAAGATCCTATGTTGGCAATCTCAAAATTAGATACAGAGAAAATATTGCAGGTTTGATGGAGGAATGTTTTCCTGAGAAAAACAAGCCAAGTGAAATTGCTAAAGACACGGAAACTGTGAAGTTACTGGACGATACAGAAAAACCTCTGTATCAAAATTTATGTGATATTCTTTTGCAAGGACTAAAACCTATAGGAAGTAAGGAAGATGGCAAACTGGACTTCAGTGTTCTGGAGAATGGAGGTGTGAAAGCAAAAAATGTGACCAAGTGAAAGAAAGATATGGAAGAAAGCACAGAATCTAGCACTGAAGACACGGAATGCTCAAATACAGACAAGAGGAGGCTATACAGACCCGTTCAAGAATCAGAAAGAGCCAGGTGTGGTGGCGCACACTTGTAATCCCAGTACTTTGGGAGGCAGAGACCGGAGGATCCAGGTTCGCAGCCAGCCTCAGCTCTCTCTCTCTCTCCCTGTCTCTGTCTCTCTGTCTCTCTTTCTCTCTCTCTCTCTCCTTAGTGAGGCCCTATGCAACTTCGTGAGACCCGGTTTCAAAATAAAGTATAAAAAATAGGGCCGGGGGCGTAGCGCAGAGGTAGAATGCCCCTGGGTTCAATCCCCAGTACCGCAAAAGAAAAAAAAAAAAAGAATCAGAAAGAAACTACAGAAGTTAATCAAATGATGGGAACCAACTTTCTTTTCATTTGACTTTTTCTCCTTTTCTATTTTTTTTAACTTTTCATGTGAGTTGTGGGGATGGGAGTAATAATGCCTATGTCTTTGAAAAATGAACTTTTATTAAAATAAATACTTTGTACAATTTATTAAAGGCTAATTTATGAAATTCCCAAATCAGGTTACACCCTTGAAGCTATCCCAATCTGTATGTGCTTGAGATTTTGGATACATATAAGGAAAATTACCATGACATTGCACTTTTTCTAATCTAATTAAATTGTGCATTTCCCATAGTAAACAAAAATATTTGTCAAAGTATTTACTTTTAAAGAAATACAAAACTTAAAATAAAGGTCTCTTTTGCTTGGCGCACACACACACACACACACACACACACACACACACACACACACACCTTAATGATTAGTACTTTCCATTTTATTTATTTATTTTTTTGTGGTACTGTGGATTGAACCCAGGGGCATTCTACCTCTGACCTACACCCCCATCCCTATTTTTAATTCTTTATTTTGGAAACAGGGTCTCACTAAGTTGCGGAGGGCCTCACTAAGTAGCTGAGGCTGGCCGTGAACCTGGATCCTCCTGTCTCAGCCTCCCAAGTACTGGGATTACAAGCGTGCACCACCACGCCCAGCTTATGTACTTTCCATTTTAGAAAAAAACATAAGATGGACAATTTGTAAAATTAAAGAAGCTCTATAAAAATTATATATATGTGGGCCCCACATGTTACAGAGTTACCAGGAGGCAAATTTTATCTACATATTCATATGAAAATAGTAACTTATCAAAAAAAATAAGGCAGGTTCATACCACAATTTGAGAAATAGAAATGAAAAGGTTAAGATGAGAATGTGTATTAAAAAAAGAAAGGCCTCTAACTAGGGTTTCTGTGTGGGGGCAGCATTGTTAACCTGTTTTATCTTTTAGGATTATTCCTAAATGCATCTTCTTTATAAACTTGACTTGCTGTTTCAGCAAGATAAATTATATTAAAAAATTCAAATCCTGCAATGTTTAAGGAACTCTTTTTGTAAATTGCAAACACCTCAATTAGCAAGAACTGAGGGGTGGGCACTTACTGGGTTTCTGTTGTTTTAATGTTGTGTGATTTTTAGCCTGAGAGAGGGAATCTCATCTAGGTAGGGTTTACCCAGCAAATGAATTCATTTCAATATTATCTTGGAATACTGTCTCAGTACTGGATGTTTAAAGAACACATAACTGCTAGAATTCAGGGGTAAATGTAACTTCAGAAAACATCAGAACATTGGGGTTTTAAACTGATTTAAACTGCTCACCAGGACCCAGACACTTGGTGAGGGAGACTCCTTGGTGGCATGGGAATTACAGATTTGATTATCTGTATTTTTTGCTATTTATTTAAATGGTTGATCAACTTCCCACAGACTGAGGAATAAATTCTATACAAGCCTATTCTGAAAATGTGAAGCTAAAACCAACACTTGCTCATCTTCTAATGGAGTTCACCAGCACACCTGTTCACTAGTCCCATTTGCTTCTATTTTTTTTTCACTTTTGACCAAGTGATCACAGAGGGGCTATCTGGGGCTCCTGTTTTTTAGCTGCTATTTCTCTTGAGCTCCAATCACGTCGCTATGTGATTATCTCAATTGGTCTTAATTGAGGCAGAAACTGAAGCTCTACCAATGAATTGTTTAAAAACAAGGCACACTTTTGTATTAAAATTGCTTGCAGTTAAAAAATTATATATATATATATATATATATATATATATATATATATATATATGAGTTAAACCTTTGATGTTGATCTGATATTTAGGATCACCCTCTTGAAGTTTAAAAGGAGTGAATTCATATCTAATACTAAATAATTTATGATCAAGGGCACCAGGATTAAAATAAATATTTAAATGGGTCTAGGTAATTTACTGGAAAAGGCAAAACATAGTAAAATTTATTTTGAGTGATATACTGTATGGAAAATGTCCTTAAACTTTTGCTGGTGATTCAAGGAGTCTTTTACACACAGAGCCTGAACTTTGTAGCCTTAATCAGAAAAGTCACTGATCTGGTTGGACCAAGGATCTGTCCTAGTGGGTGTTCATCTTTTTAATATAACTTACAATTTATGGGATGTTTATAGTGGTGATACTAAGTGTGCTCAGATATGGAAACTGTAAAGAGCGTTGTTTGCTCTAGCTGAACAAGTTCTCAGCTGCCTCCAGGTAGAATATCCTTGGGTTCAATCCCCAGTAACACACACACACACACACACACACACACACACACACACACATTGGATGGAAAAGGATCAAGGATAAAAATGTGCAAATTGAGCATAATTTTTTTTAGATTCACTCCATAGTGAGCTTTAGAGGAAAAATGAGAGGGCTTCCTTGACTTTTTAGAAAGTGCAAACACAGTGTTTGTGGAGGACTGAAGCACTTGGGTGAATATCAAGTGCTTCGGTTCTTTACGAGTAATTTCACAGGTCAGACTTTGTTGTACAATTACACAGAGATCTGAAAAAAATGTTACTAGTATCACATGTGCGAAGTTTCTGGAAGTCTGCCTAATTATTTAGAAATACATGAGCGTGTGTGTGTGTGTGTGTGTGTGTGTGTGTGTGTGTGTGTATGTGTGTGTGTGTTACTGGGGATTGAACCCAAGGATATTCTACCTCTGAGTTATACTCCCACCCCTTTTTGTCTGCCTGTTTGTTTGTTTCGAAACAGGATCTTACTAAGTAACCACTTGCTGGCCTCGAACCTGTGATCCTCCTGTTTCAGCCTCCTTGATCCTGGGATTACAGGTGTGCACCACTGCACAGGGCTTAAAAATACATTATTTTTTTAAGAAAAAAAACTCAGCCGGGCGTGGTGGCGCATGCTTGTAATCCCAGTACTTGGGAGGCTGGGACCGGAGGATCCGGGTTCACGGCCAGCCTCAGCTACTTAGTGAGGCCCTCCGCAACTTAGTGAGACCCTGTTTAAAAAATAAAGAATGAAAAATAGGGTTGGGGGTGTAGCTTGGAGGTAGAATGCCCCTGAGTTCAATCCCTAGTACCTCCCCCCTCCAAAAAAGAAAAACTCTTTTCACCCATTTGTTTTGATTCTGCATAACCACATCTAGTTCTTTAAGTGTAGGCACTGGGATCACAATTTGATCAATATCCATATTTATTGAGTGCCTTATCATGGCAGTTAGTGCTCTGCATCCTTTTAGATATGTTGACTCTCTTTGTCACCGTTAAAGCCTATTGAGACAGATTTTGGGAATTTCAAGGGTGATCAGCGTATATGAGCGAGGCGGAATGAATTGTTCCCTGCTCACCTCACGCTGCCCCAACACTAGCTGGGGCAGAGGAATCTTCCCTGGTGTCATTGTGAGGGCTAGTGACAGGTGCCTTTCGTATTTTCAAGATGTCTGAGGTGCTAATCATAGTTAGTCTGCAATAGCAGTTTCGTGAATTTGTTAGATTTTGCAAGAATATTGAATACATGATGGATCCAAATAAATATAGGCTTATCGTTAGGGAGTTAAGTATATTGATAAGGTTGGGCATCGTTAAATGCTATCCATTTCACAAACTCAGATTTACAAGAATCTAATGGAAGATGTGATGACACTTAATAATGAGTCCTTTTCTCTAAGTGCTTTTTGGTTTCACTGTATTGAATGTTGGAATTGAAGATACTATTGATAGCTGTCTTCAAAGACATCCTGGACTTCAGTGGTACAAGGCATTTAAAATGGATTTAGTTCTTTATGTCTGTAAAGGACACTATTGTCTTTTCCTCACTGAAAACCCAGCAGACCTGTGTGAGTTCAGCTTTTCTGGACTGTGAGGTACCTGGACCTCTCAGGCTACATATGTTAGATTGATTTGTATTTGATAGTTTAAGTTTCCAATATAAACTCAAGGATCTTATCAGTTGCATTGACTAATCATCGCTCACAAATGGGGGGGACCTGGCAAATCTACGGGGAACTGACAGGCTGACATTATGTTCCCTGTGTCATTGGAAAACAGGTCATTTCTTAGCTATTGAAACTAAGCTCTGACATACACAGTACTGAGCTCCTGGATGGTAGACAAAGTCTTATATTTATTTCTTGATTCCAGTGTCCAACATGGTTTGGCATAGGGCTTGATATATGTTAAGAATCCACAAAATCAGACTTTAGACTTTAATTTAAATATGGGCAAGAAACTTGTATGGAGCAGTTACCTTTGTCTGATCTGTATGAAGCACTGGGTGAGTCCTGTTGCTAGTTGTCTTAGGTTTCTACTGCTAGTTTTCAGCCCTGGACACTGACCCCTGAAACATGTTTTTTTTCTAGGCTTTCTTGGGTCATTCTGTGACTAGTCTATTACTATTCATCTGAGTTCTGAGTAAAGGTCTCACTGATTGAGAATTTGGAATAAAAACGCTACCTCTATTTATTCCCCAATATATAATTTCTTTATATACTGCATTTAAAATAAAAATACACTTATTAATTTGTTCCTCAAAGGACTCTGTTCTTATGTTCACTTAATCAGAATTCTTGTGATTTGCTCTTAACAATTCTATGCCCACCTTCATTGAAGAACCATAAAAATGGAAAATTCGTAAAATATCTTGCTTCACCCCTTCTTCTAAACTTTTCTGACATGAAGAGAGATTTTAAGATCTATAGACTTAAGCAATTTGTATGACATCCCAAGAGGACTTAAAAGTTTAGACAAGGATTAACTTTGTAGAATCTTTTCCACATATCATAGGCTTCTTCTATACCTTCAGAATGCTCATCTATGTTTCAGACCTTGCTCTTATTCTTATTTCTCATCTGACAAAACTCACCTTATTGCCTCAACTTCCAACATAAGTCTGCATTTTTCTAGATTTTCAGAATAACTTCCTGGGAATGAAGGTTCCAGGCAAGGTCCCTAAATTTCACCGGGTACAAAAACTTCTTCTGATGTCTCTGTCTGACAGTTCCAAGACCACAACATCCAAACCTGCATTAGGGCTTCCTAGGCCCAGAACCTACTTCGGTATTTGGAATGTAGATTTTAGTCCCTCTGCCTCCCAGGTGTGCTGAAGTCAACTTACTCCACTCCTTCCCCCTCCATGTGAAACCATTAATTCAGCGTTCAGTCTAGAGCTTGAGCTTTGTTCTTCCTGAGCCTTGGGAAGTATCCTGGGGGCACTGAATCAGTCTCTACCTAGAATCTGCAGCAGCCTGTCCTCTGAATTTTTCAGCATCTTCCTAAAGCATCCTAAAGTGATAAACTTCAGTGCTCTCTTCAACTCTTGACTTCCTCTGGCCTTGAGAATTGCCTCCTGCTTATCCTGGGTTACTGACAGCCTGCGACACAGGTGACGCCGTCCCCGGCCACTCAGTTCAACCTCAATCCCTCTGCCTCTGCCTTGGAATCTCATGTCATTTTCTTCCTCATTCTCAAGGTATCTGCATATTGCAGTTTCTCTTCCCTTTATCTTTGGTCTATATTTCTGTTTCTTTCCCTCTTCCTCCTCTTTTCTTCATCTTTTTCCTCTTTCTCTCAATTCCATTCTCTCCTTCTCTCCTGACTCCTTCTCTGCTGTCCAAAAGCATTCTCATTTGGAAACAAAAAATAAAACCTTCACCTCACGTGATCCCGCACACTGCTTAGACCTCCTATAGAAGCATCTTGAAGTCACTTTCTCAGCTCTCTTTTACCTCTCAGCCCACTGCACTCTGGTTTCCACTTTGAGCCTTCTACCGACGTGACTTGTGCAAGCATCAGTCATAATTCTCCAACGGTGAGTTTCAAGGAGGTTTGAGGATTTGTGCTCTCTTCCTTCCGTGTCTGTGTGTATGTCCATCTGAGGTTCTCTTCTCACCTATAGCTAGTGCTGCTGTCAACAAGGATTCCAGCT
The DNA here is from genome assembly GCA_004027185.1 of Glis glis. NCBI lineage: Eukaryota > Metazoa > Chordata > Mammalia > Rodentia > Gliridae > Glis > Glis glis. Next base: position 43,697 of record PVJS01006607.1, read on the forward strand.
TTATCCGTAATGACAAAAGTCTACTCTCCCTGGTAATTCCCTCCACATGCCCAGTTTCATATACTACAAATATTCACATCACTCCTAAATCAAGGGTCTTGTCCAGACCTCAATTTTGAGATTCAGACTCATACTCAACCATCTGAAGGACATCTCCATCAGAGACTTTTGTAAGTCAAGAATGATCACATAATTTATTCACCAAAGCAAGACATTTTGGAGAGGAAAGAGGGAGGTTTCTATTAATAATTAAGCTGATCCAACAGGGATGCGTCATTAGTGCAGTTCAGGTACACCACAATAACTGATCAATCTATGCAGGTACCTCACACTCAGTGGGTAGTAGGACAGACATAAAATAACTTTGTTTCAGACCTTATCTTTCTCCTATATTCTTATATTATTTACTATACTGTTTATTAGTAATTCAAGCAAGAGATGGGCATGGTGGTGCACACCTGTAATCCCAGTACTTGGGAGGCTGAGACAGGAGGATCACAGTTTTAAGACCAGCCTCAGCACTTAGTGAGACCCTCAACAACTTAGTGATGCTGTTTCAAAATTTAAGATAGATAAATAGACAAATAAATAAATATAAATAAATAAATGGGTTGGGGGTATAGCCCAGAGATAGAATGCCCCTGGGTTCAATTCCCCCATAACCCCCCAAAAAGTAATTCAAGCAAGAAATCTGAAAGCAATCTCATGCTTCTTCCTCTTTCACCCACACATCCTTACGTCACTCCCTCCCCTTGCCTTGTGAATATTTCTGGGCTGTGTCTGTTTCTCTCTATTCCCACTCTCACTGCTTAACTACTCCAGTCTTCATAGCTGGTCTGCAATTGCTCTCCCCAGTCTTGATCTACTCAAATTCATCTTCAGCCAGCTGTGGGAATGCCATCTGACCCATCGCTCTGTTGAGAGCCCTTCAGTGTTTTCCTTTGCCTGGAGCAGTGGCTCTCATCTTTTTAAAATTAAAAGCATTCCACAAGTAAATTCACACAACATAGAGTTAGAGCTTTTAGTGTTTGATAACTGAAAAGCAACGCATAATAGCATTGCTGCGAAGCAGTGGTTTAAACTTTTAGATATATTTACGATTAATCAATGCAGCTTGGAAAATACTAAGAAGAAGAATTTCCGTAAGTGTAAGATGTTATTTTTCAAGTTAATTTTGTCTGTAAGTATGGATTTTCAGATTCTATTAATATTAACTCATGGCCTCTTCAGAGCCTCAGTTTAGTTTCAGAAACGTTGTTTCCGTATTGACCTGCCACAGTGAGCTCTCCATGGTAGGCGCATTGTCTGTGTCAGCATAGTTTCTTTTCCTTGTTCTCCTGACACTTTCTAGATAAAGGTAATTGCACAAAAACAACTCGATGTGAGAAAAAAAAGCACTACTCCCCAGCAGGCTTTTAAGAACTCTGTGCTCTTTCCTTGGACTTCTTTCTCTCCAGCTCTGATTTTGTGATGCAAGAGCACATAGTGACTCTGACTGTGACTCCTACTGTACAAACCCTGTTGTCTTCTTTCTGGTACCCAAGCATCTCAAACACGGGTACTTCACACTCACTGCATCCAGTCTCACATTTCTGAATTCCTCTTCAGCACACATAGCTCCCTCTGGCAAGGGCCACTGCATGTTTTCCGGGACCCACTGCATTCTCATTCTATGTTATTGGCTTTGCACTATGGTCTTGTCTTCCCCTCCACCAAGTCTAGACAATCTTCTTGACTCTACTCTACTTTGTAAAATCTCATTTATTCCTCAAGAACCAACTTGAGTAACTCTTGCTTTAGAAGGCCCACTTGAGAACTTAAGTCAAATTGATTCCTCTTCTGTCTGAACTGCCATAAATGTTTAGTGAGTCAGGCGGCTCTTCACTAGTAGAAAGAGCATAATCCTTGAGCTGAAAATTCCTAGATTTGAATACTGTTTCTGAGATTTATTAGCTGTGGGTAGATTATTCTTTACTTCAAATCCCTCATGTGTAGAATAATATACAGCTCAAAGTCCTGGTTGTACAATAAGAAGTCTATTCCTTAAATTACTTGACTATCTTTCTCATGAAATTTCTGAGTATAGAAAGCACTCCTTATACTTCAGTTCTGGAGTGAGATTCAGTGAGATCTCAATGCTTCACTTGTTCATTGATTGGCATCAATTCAGATTCAAAAATCTACACAAAATCTAAGCCACCCGAAGTTCTTTAACAGAAGCAGTAGTGCCTCCAACTAAATTCAATTTCTCTTTATTAACTCCTTTGATCTTTATAATTAATTTTGCAGACCCTTTTCCCTACATTATCATTTCTTTTAACTGTATATACTTATTACTATTTTTAACTTTCATGTTTTCTTATCTTTAGTCACTCAGCACTACCATGCTATGTGCAAGATATTTTTTGATATTTGAACCCTAATAAATTTCTCCTATCATATAGAAATAATGAGGGACACATACAGCTGCTATTCAATTGCAACATTATTCTATATAGCTTTTCCTAAATCAAATCACATTTCACAATTTTTATTTGAGCTTTTGTTACAGCAATTGCTCCAGAGGAAAGAAATAATGGTAAGAGAAAGTATAACTGGTCTAAAGTTAGTTTCTTTTGGCAACTAATGGAAACTTCATGAAGATACTATTAACTATCACAGTGACAATTCTATATAAAATGGTTGGCTCCAGACAAATGCTTATAGCTAGATAGGTATGGGTCCAAAAAGAAAAGAGGAAATGGTGACATGATGTTGACATGCATGAGTGTGCATGTGTGTGTGTGTGTGTGTGTGTGTGTGTGTGTGTCTTCTGTGGAATCATGGAATCAGTCTAGAAAATAAGAATGTGCTTAAGAAAACAGTAAAATTTCTCATCAATGAAAGAAAATAAAAGGTAAGAGGAAACAGAACCACGAGAGAGCAACTCAAATACTCGTATTTACAAAAATAATAATAGCAAAATGAGAAACATCTCATATTCCCTGTTCTAGTCTCTGCTACGTCTCCCAGGAGAAGCAATTATTATTTGTATTGATTTGAGTTTGCAAACTTTCTCTCCAGTGTGCCAATGGACAGCCCCAAACTAGTAAATAATTACACATTATACAAAAATACTGTTTGTCTTTTTACTGTAAGCTTCATAGCCCCAAAGCAAATTAATCTGATGTGTGTTCTGTTATTTAGAGGAAATACATCACAAAATATAGTAGAAAAAAATAAAACACTTTTAATCATCAGCGATAAACCATGGATAAACTAGTCTGATTACTTTTAATCATGTGGAGGCATGTCTATGTTCCCCCATCTAGAAAACACGTGGAAAGAAGGCTTAAGTTCACTATTATCTACGTTTGCCTTCCATAAAGAACTTTACTAGCAAATAGAATAATTTCAATAAAGTAGTAAAAGTAATGCAGAAACTGTTATAATTCCTTTTTCCATTTTTTTTTTCTGAAACAATCCTATTTAGTCTAAATGGCTTCATTTATCTGGGACAGAAACTACACACCTAATTTCTCTGTGGTCATTTTCCTGGTCTTTCCTTTGATTACACTGTGCATGTGTGTCCATTTCCCAAAGCCAATTTGTCCTCCTCCCTTCCATTCTGAACTCCATTCCCCATCATGTTAAGATTTACCACAGTCACCCTCTCTCTCTCTTCTGCATCACAAATCAATGCCCTTTCTTCCCCACTACCTATTTTTGTCCCCAAGTCTTCTTCACCTTGGAAAGTGGCATCAACATCCACCCACCCACTCAGTCCCATGCCCTGGAGTCATCCTTTTCCTTCACTTTCTGTCATTTCCCAGCATCCAACCCATCCTGAGACGTTTCTTCCAAAGAACATCATAAAACTGTCTAAAGCTATCTGTCCTATCTTCACTATCTGGCACAACTCTAGACAAAGCCACCAGGAACTCTCACAAAGACTCTTTTTTCTACTATTTAGACTTTATATCACACACAGAGTAAGTAAGCCTTTATTTGTTTATTTATTTATTTTTTGCGGTACCGGGGATTGAATGCAGGGGCGTTCTACCTCCGCGCTACGCCCCCAGCCCTATTTTTTATGCTTTATTTTGAAACCGGGTCTCACGAAGTTGCGGGGGGCCTCACTAAGGAGAAAGAGAGAGAGAGAGAGAGAGAGAGAGAGAGAGAGACAGGGAGAGAGAGAGCGAGAGCTGAGGCTGGCCGCGAATCCGGATCCTCCGGTCTCCGCCTCCCAAAGTACTGGGATTACAAGCGTGCACCACCACACCCGGCTAGAGTAAGCCTTTAAAAACATAAATCAAATCAGATTATTTTCTTGGTTCAAACTCTTTTTTTTGTGTGTGATACTGGGGATTGAACTGGGGGTACTCTACCTCCGAGCTACACCCCCAGACCTATTTCATTTTTATTTTCAAACAGGGTGTCTCTAGGTTGATGAGTCTCACTACTTGCTGAGGCTGTCCTCAAACCTGCCAACTACTGGGATTACAAGTGTGTATCACCACTCCCAGCTCTGGTTTGAACTCTTAAAAGACTTCCAAATGCACCACATCTCTTACCATGGCTCTACAGGTCCTCTGAGTCCTGCATGATCTGGCCCAGACTGTGCTCATCCTCAGCTCACATCACACCTTCCCTTCCTCACTCCCTTGAGCTACACTCTTCCTCTTCCTTCCCAGAAACATGCCAGTGATGCCGCAGTTGACTTTTGGGACCTTGACCATTTGTGTATATATTGCTTAGAAAACCTTCCTCCAGCTTTCCACAGATCCACTCTTTCTCATCCTTCATTTCAAATGTCAGCTCCTTAAACAGGCTTTACCAGACACGAGTCTCCAAATTAGCCTTCTATAGCCATCCATCCTTACTCTCTATTATGCCCTCTTGTGTTTTTTTTTCCCTTTATGGCACTTACCAAAACTGTAATGATCTGGTTTTACTATTTGTTCACTTATTTATTGACTTGTGCTCTTACCTGAATGTGAGCCCAGAGGAGAGGGAGTTGGTCTTTCTTGTTAGTAGTGGGTCATCATTGCCCAGAACTGTGTCTGGTACACTTGCAGCTCCAAGTTCTGCTGGGAATGGCACCCCTGGAGTTTTCTAAGTTGGCATTCCTGAGTACATGTCTCTTCCTTTGGGTAACCTGGTATATTCTGTGTGCATTTTTGTGTGTTTACCCCAGCTGAATCTTCTCTTTTCTTTAGTCTAACCAACACAATGAGGTCGACATTGTATAAACAGAAAAAAAAGCCACAAAACCTGTGCAGAATTCTGATGGATACCATTTTAAATCTGCAGTCTCCATTCTCATGGGCAGAATGGATTTGAAAAGAATGGGCTACTTCCTTTTAGTTATTAAATTTATAGAATTAAAGATAGAGACACAAAAACATCAATCTAGTGATATGGTAGCCTATGTGGAAGATTGCCAATGATGTTTTTCAAAAATGGCACAATGAGGTAATGATGTGACTCAAGCCCAGGAAAATGGGTTACATTACCACCTTCCTTTCTTAATTTTAGGACTCTAAGATATAGTGCCTAAAAATGGAAGTCAGACTGACAGTTGGGATTGTGAGAAAAATCACCCTGAATATTATAGCTCTACACCTCGTATTCCTGGCCTGTATTTCTGGTCCTTAAATGACCTTAACACTCTGAAATGGTGCATAGGGGGTAATAATTGTTTCCTTAACATCCTAAAGAAGATTTAGGATTAAACCTGAACATTTTTAATTGAATCACACCCATAGCATTAATATTTTTGTGCTAAGAAGGAAATTTCTAAATTCAATATTTTAGTTAGTTATAATGTTTAAGAGAATTTGTTTCTTAAGCAAAAAATTAACCTTGCTATTCTAATTTAAAATATATTATTGAGTAATTGCTTTAGACTTGTAATTTACTAATATTATGTATTATATTTGGAAGTTTAAAATGATTTAAGAATCATCATATTTATAGTTTTAATTCTTCTGGTTTTATAAAAAGTATTAGGGGAATCTTATTTTATAAGTTAGCCAAAGTACTTAAACAGGAAATTAACTATACTAAATTTATGAATGCAATTTAAAACATTTTAAATGTTATTTTTATAAATGAGACCATTGCTAAAGTTTGCTGGAAATATAAATAGAATAAAAATGCGCATTTGATGTAAAGCTTAGGGACAAGCATATGGCTTTAAATATTAAAAGCAAACCACTAAATAATTTTTGAACCCTAAAATTACTTTCAAGATATCAAGTCTGGGGAAATACAAAGCAGAAAACTACTTGCACTAGTCTAGGAGTTTCTTAAATGAGAAAGCCTAACTGAGCCAAAATAAGTCACATTGTAAGGTAATAAGCTATAGTAGACAATGGAAAATAGGTATGCTAAGAAACTGAGTTGCAGAGTTCAGCCTTCAAATTCCACTCACTGCAATTGTATTGTGTACCCTCAAGTAGCCTACAAATAAGGAAGAAGTTTCTACATTTACCTGAAAAACATGCTCACATGCACACACACACATATATACCCTTTGATCTTCACAAAAAACTCTAAAGTTTGATACTACTGTTCCCATTTTTAAGCAATTTAAAAAAAATGAAGTGATTTACCTAAAGTCATATAGGTAGAAAGTGACAAAAGCAGAATTAAACTCAAGACTTTGTAACTCTGAAGCTGTTGTTTGTTTCAATTAAAGCATTTCTGGGTAAGATAGCTATACTTATGATGAGCATTTTAAAATTGGCAAATTTCAGCTATACATTATTTATTTTTCAAGAAAATGTTTAAGATGATAGATATCATTGTACATCTTTATTGTGTACGACATGATGTTTTTCCATATAAATGCATTGTGAAATGGTCAAATATAGTCAATTAAGGTATATACTGCCTCACACATTTATAATTTTAATAATGAGAACACATTTTCCAAGAATACTATATAGCATCATTTATGGTCACCATGCTGTGCAATAGGTATCTTGAACTTACTGGTTCTATCTAACTATAATTTTGTAATTTTGTACCAACATGTCCCTGTAAGGCAGCACCTTGACCTTAAGCTATCAACTGCCAAGCATTCAAACAGGTAGGCAGGTAAACTTTTTTTCTTCCATTTATTTATTTATTTTTATTTTATTTTATTTATTATATTTATTGGTGCACTGTGGTTGTGCAGGTAAACTTTTGTAGGGTGGAAGACTGAAAATAATAAAAATGACTTGTCTTTGCTAAATTCTAACAGGTAGGTAGAAACTTAGGATTGGTAGGCTGGATTTGCATCCTATTTGTTGTCTTTTTTCATTTTTAAAACAAGGAACACATCTTTATGACCACTGTACTTTGACAATAATATGTATAATTGTGATGACAATTAGTTAAGGACTTTAGAAAGCTCTATAATTCCTGTGAGATTGTGGGAGAGAATGTTGATGATTTTTTAACCTAGTATTTCAGAGGTGAGCTGGAGATGTGTGTGTGTGTGTGTGTGTGTGTGTGTGTGTGTGTGTATGTGCAGCACTTGTTTTCCAGTCTTCTGTGAAATCTGCATTAGGAACAGCCTGTGAGGTTGCCATTAAGTCCCTGTAGATTGGGACCCTGGCCCTTGTCAGAGCAAAGAATAATTTGCATTTTTGAGGTTTTGCTGGTTGGGTCCTGACCTGTTGAACAGAGTCAGCCCCATGCCTGATGCTCTTCTGGGGCTGCAGGAGGGGGTTGATTAACTCCCAGACTAGACTTCTTCAAATTAAACTAAAAATAATGAATACTAGGGGTTTTTAGTAGTACAATAAAAAAGAAAAAAACTCAGATTTCAGGTCATTTGTGTTGGACTTCCCATAGGCCCTTGGTCAGTGCCGAGTTGGGAAGACATTTGAATGGTCAGTTCACCTAGTAGTTTTCTGGCCATAATACCTCTGGATAGGGAAGAAAGTGTTCAGATCAACTGAGGACAGCCCTGTCAAGTCTTCCTGGACAATAACACCTATACATACGATTATTTTAAAAGACTAAAGGAAACACCAATGCATTTCTTTAGTCTGGCTTCTGGTTTACATAAGATACAAGTCTAGCACCAGTGGTAGGATGGAGTGTCCCTTGAAGCTGGAAGACACAGAGTGACAGAGGTGACAGAGGCTTTTAAGAGGGGGCAGTTTGGTCACCTGCTGTATTAGCATTCTCACTTCTATAATCTAAAGGATTGACCATGTAACTTACAGGAAGGAAGATTTATTTGCCCATGGTTTGTAAATTTTGAGTTCAGTCCATGTGAGGCCCGGAACCGTGGATCTCAGGGCAGAGTGGCAGCAGGAAGCACAGAGGGAGAGAGCAAAGCTTCACTCTCACATCATGGAGGCTGGAAGCAAGAGAGAGAGCAAGGGGAGGAGGAACCACATATAATCCCCAAGACCGCACTCCTGGGGACCCACCTGCTCCAGCCACACCCTACTGGCCTAGGTCACCTCCTGGATCCACTGCTTGACTTACAACCCTCCTGACTCAATTACATCAACTCCAAATACCAATTGATGAGCTCTTCAGGGGCCATTCTATATCTAGCTATAATACCTGCAAATGTCCCAATAGCCCAAAGCTAGAATTCCTTTTCACTAAATTCTGGGAAATAGTATGGGTTAGTGGATGAGTGCACATATTCTGTGGCTAAAAGACCCATAGTTTTACAGTAAAAATGACTCGGATCTCACAGAATCAATGTCCACATAGTCCACATGGTTTGTTTGTGGATTTGTCTAGATTTTCTGGTGTAGGTTCTCAGTACATCGCCAGGTGAGGTCAATCAAATGAGTCTGCTCAGGGATCCTTTGTCATTCCCTTGTTGAAATGTATCATCTCCTATTCAATTATTTGTAATTAAATTTATAACGGAATTAGGAATCTTTTTTTGGGGGGTACTGGGGATTCTACCTCCCAACTACACCCTCAGCTCTATTTGTATTTTTTGTTTTGAAATTAGGTCTTGCTAGGTTGCTGAGGGTGGTTTTGAACCCGCAATCCTCCTGTCTCAGCCTCTCAATCCATGCCTGGGATTACAGGCATGAGCCATCAGGCCCAGTTAATAGTTTTTGATAAATACTAAGGGCCCCTTTATTCTGGGCATTTCTTAATTAATTTATACATTTACAAATGTAAATTTTATTCTTTCCTTGTCCATGTATAGAAAGTCATTCAAGTTCCTTATAGTGGCCAATGATCTGTTTTTGTAGGATGACCAAAGAAGATTGGTGCTTTTGTGTGTGTGTGTGTGTGTGTGTGTGTGTGTGTGTGTGGTATTAGGGAATGAACCCAGTACTTGGAACATGCTAGGCAAGTGCTCTACCACTGAGCTACATCCCCAGGACTTATTATTTTGAGACAGTGTTTCACTATGTTGCTCAGGCTGGCTTTGAACTTGTAATTCTACTGCCTCAGCCTCCTGAGTAGCTATAATTACAGGTGTGCACCACTGTGCCTGGCTCAGATGGGTGCACTGGGGATAGTGAGGTAACATACCATGTTCACAGAGACAGATCACCTCTCTGTAAAGAATTCATTGTCCTGTTTTACAATCTGCACTGAATAACATTGTCAGTTATTGACAGTTCTGCATCCTTCTCTCACCTAATTCTACTTGGTGGCTAAAAGTAGATCATATTCATAAAACATTCACACATTTTTAGGTGGCATGTGCATTTCTTTCATATGATGATCTGTCAGATTTAATTTATATATAGGTGGAATGCCCTTTAGTTTTGGCAAATTCATATTCATCATTCACTTTCTTTGGACAGTTAAACAATGTGATATCTCACAGGAGCTTTAGAATCCTGATATATAGGTTGGACTGAACCCTCCCCAGAGGACTGGTGTGGGTGACTTTAACTTAAGAGAAAGGTATTTACAGAGAGACAGACCATCAATGGAGGCAGAGTGGGGAAAGTGTTGGGCAACAGAGTGAGAAGTCTTGGGGTTTAAACCTGATACCATAATTCATTGTGTCATCTTAAAACCATACCCTCAGTTAACTCATTGTAAATCTATTGTAAAAATTAGATGTAGTGTTTAAATTGTGTGATACAAAGTCCAGCAGGTAGTTACTCCAAAATAAATCTCTTCACTGGAGAGAATTTTCCTCACTTAGACCCATCTTGTCTTCAAAGCATATATTCTTGGGCTATCCTCTGGGGACAGAGAGACCCCAGGGGTGATCCATGTAGCAGATTGTGACTGTAGCAATTTGTGAGCTGAAACTGCTCAGAGGAAGCCATTGTGACTGAAATCACACTAGGGCCCATGCTTAGTGCCATTTATTTTTCTAATAATGGGGATAGACATAAGCCAGTCTGTCTACTACAGAATAATTTACATTTTCCTCCTAATTCTGGGATTTATAGCATGATCTTATTTCTTAAAGAGATGCTACTTAATCACTTTCCTCTTTAAATATTCTCATTCAAGTTTCACTAAAATTTCAGTAGGAGACTTTAATATCTTTATCAGCAAAACTAATTTCAGTTTCAAATTCTCTGGTTGTATTTCTTTCATCTTTTCTAGGAAATGATTTTCTTACCTTCTACTGTAACTGTCCCTGCTTACAATCAAAAAGAGTGACAGAGCCTCTTGTAGATATGTGTCAGTACACAATTAATGCCACAATTTGGAAGTTTGCATTCCTAACACTTCATTTAACATGTGTCACTTAGGTACTGTGTAATCCTGAAGATGTTTTGAGACCCTCTGTGCTTCTCTCCCATCTGTAAAATGAACAAAACAACAGGAATAGTAGAACCTACTTCATAGTATTGTTAAAAGGAATAAACAAATATCTATAAAAGATTTAGGTTAGAGCCTGCCTTCTAGTAAGAACTTAATAAATTCTAACAATATAAATGTATTTAATACTAGAAGATTCACTTAGCAAGAAGGGTAGATCATTTCTAGTGCATACTATGGACAGTATTACATAGTTTTGTTTTTCTGCCAACACTTACATGCTCCTACTTTTCGAGGTATTGGAGCTCTATCAGGCAGGTAGTAGATTCCAAATAAATACTTGTTGAATCTATAAATTAATGACACATACAAGTAAAAGAAAGTTTCACTTCAGCTCTTTAAATGTAAAATCTTTAGGATGCCATCAGTGCTTTTAAAAGCGTTCTGGCCGGGCGTGGTGGCGCACGCTTGTAATCCCAGTACTTTGGGAGGCGGAGACCGGAGGATCCGGGTTCGCGGCCAGCCTCAGCTCTCTCTCTCTCTCTCTCTCTCTCTTTCTCTCCCTCTCTCTCTCTCCCTGTCTCTCTCTCTCTTTCTGTCTCTACTTAGTGAGGCCCTCCGCAATCTCGTGAGACCCGGTTTCAAAATAAAGTAAAAAAAATAGGGCCGGGGTGTAGCGTGGAGGTAGAACGCCCCTGGGTTCAATCCCCAGTACCGCAAAAAAAAAAAAAAAGCATTCTGTACTTAATAGTTAAGTACAAAATCTGACAGATAATAAAAAGGACTTCCCCCTCCCCTCCACATACAGCATTCAGGAAGAGCCATTTAAACAGAAAACTCATGGTTCCCAGCATTTTAAGACCATGTTTTAAATGTCCTCACTCCCAAAATTTAAGTACAACAAAGTCTAGGTTATAATCTTTGTCTCATGGCTAAACATGGCAAAATTAAAATATATATCAAAGGACATACTATTCTTCTGAAACATATGAACTAATTCTATTGCTAGCAAAGTGTTATAGGTAGAGTTTTAATTAAAACTAGCAAAAAGTATAAGTATCATATGAAATTATCTGATTGATTATTTTTATAAAAATTATTGTAACGCTATGCTCACAGTTTCTTCTTTTCAAATAATAGATTACTACTGTGAATCTTCTAATGAATAGAAAAACTGTATTTTATTTGAAAACTTTTTTAATTTTTTAAAAAACATAAAAATGATTTTTATAGTAAACTTCAAATGAAATTTTAATAACAATATTTTACTCAATGGTCATTCTAACAAAAAACTCTGGGCAAAAGAATGGAAAAGGATTGTTGTATAAGGTTTCCTGACTTAGATGAATTTCATAAGAATTAATAGTTGTTTCTAAAGATTGTTGTAGAAATCGAAAATAAATCTATTTTGGGTGGAAGTTTGAAATCAACAAGCATCTGAAGATGCTTTAATCTCAACCTTTCTAATTTCAAACTATAAATTTAAGTTCTAATAGTTTTATATAAACAAACCTCTACTGATTGATAAAAAGAATTGAAAGTCAATCATTTGGAACATGATATACGTGCATTTACCTAAATACTGTATTACATAAAAGAAAAGACAGTATTATCATTTCTTCATCAATGTCTGCCACCATTATATCCATTTGGCATTTATTCAAGTCTAATATATACTTTGCAATAGATTTATTTGATGTTTCTGTGGGTATCCCATGTGTTATCAATTGTCATGACAACAGATTTATAATCCTGTAGTCTCATTAGAGCTCATTAGTGACAAATGCATCCATGAAAATATTCATAATCTAGAGTGGTAAAGTCTAAGTGATTGTTTTTCTTTTGATCCTCTTTTATGATATTTTTCCTCTGAAGGGTTTTATGCTTTATTTTTTCCTCTGAACATTCAATTATTCCGGCTTTTCTTACCTGAGCTATCAGGATTTTTATCAGAATCAGCATTTGCTTTGCCAAAGAATACAGGCCAGCTTTAGTTAGCAATGTTCACAGTGTACAATTTATCTCAGTGACTTGCATGAATTGTGTATGTGACTCCACCTCCATTTGGCCAGGGGATGTGTATAACTGAAGCATGGCCTACTGCTTGCTCTATTATTATTATGTAAACTTCTGTCCCCTCACTAAATAGCTAAAGTAAATATTCATTCCTGAAAAGAGCATCTGTAAAAGTATTTAATAATATTTTCTGATAATTTGCTAGTGTTATCTTTGTTTCTTGCTGAACTAACTTGCTCTTTTATCATCGTACCCTTTTCTCACTGAGTACAAACAAACCTCAAGGCAAGCTACTGTCCTGCAAGTGCATTTATCAGCAGCCAAAAGACAAAGAGAATTGCTTTAATCTTAATTCAACTCAATGCACCAAGCGCTTATTGAACTCTCATTATGTCAGGAGCTGGGCCAGGAATTGGGAAAATAAGGTGGAAATAGACCCTTCGGTTCTCAAGGAGCTAGCAGGGGAAGTGGGTATAGAAAACCAAAAATTCTGTAATAGGCATTATAATATATCTGTAAAGAAATATATAATAGTCTATAAGAGGCATTTTAGCATAGTAGTTAAAAATATGGACTCTGGAGGACCTCAGACTTTCTGAGTTCAAACTCAGCACTAGTGATTAATATTTGTGTGACTTTGAACAAGCAACTTAACCTCTGTGTACCTAGGGTTTTTAATAGTGGAAGAGAGACAAAAATAGTAGCTGCTTCATTGTGTTATAAGTTAACTCTTAGAACAAATAGAAGTTAGTTAATATTGATGAAGTGCCTAATATACTGTTTGTCACATACTAGGTGCAATGTTAAGTTTGGTTAAATAAAACAACAGAGATCTACTGACTGCTCAGTGGGTGATACAAAGGTGATCCCAACAATATTAGGAAAGGTACTTTGAAGAACTGATATTACCTAATTTTTTATGTCTTAAGGATGAATCGAACTTTCCAAAAAAGACAAGAGGAAGCATAGATAAGGGCACACATGTGTCAAGTCCCTAAGAATACTCAGTAAAGAGTTAGTTTGCTCCTGAGTATAGTAGAAAGTCTCCATGACAAAGAGACTGTAGATTCAAACCTGGGTTGACCTGAGTCTACAGCTGTGCTCATAACCATTCTGATACCCAGCTACTCTACATTCTAATTATATAATTTGATTTGAGGATGGAGGAAACCTTTTAAGAGTATATATTTCAGAGACACCTGATTTTTAAATCATTAGCAATTATATTTAAAATAATACTACATATAACCTGTTCTAATCATCAAATACCAGGTTGAGTGTGGCATAATGGAATTTGTACAAATGTTGACATAAGGGACTAGGATCTGAATCTCATCACAGTAACCTACTAGTTATATGGTCTTGGGCACATTTAATAACTTCTCCTAATTTCTTCTTCATCCAAAAAATGGGAATGAAGGTATTCCTTGCAGGATTGTTATGAGATTAAAAATAAGTAAATACCTAGCATTGTGCCTTCCGTGCAGGGCACTCTGTAAATAGTTGCTACTGTCCTCATCCTCCCCCTCTCTACCTATATATACTACAGGTTTGTCAAAATATCCTAACAAAGGCCACCATTTTTCTCTGAATCTCTGCTTTTATTTTCAATTTTTTTGGGGGGCAGACACATGTCAAGTGGTATTTCAAGCTTCTTCTGAGAAAGAAAAGCTAAGAAGAATAATTCAAAAATCCTCTCTTCATTGGGGCATTTTATTAAACAAAAAAAGAATGATCAGATAACCCTGGTTAGACCAAATACAAGAAAAAGGGAATAATTGTTTATGTGTCATTACCTTTGACTAATAATTAACTGGATTGGTGGGTAACAATTTTCCTGGAGAGGCCTTAATAGATTAGCATCTATCATCAAATTGCTTAAGCATTTTACAGAGTATGTTAATTTTGTTTTAGGAAGAGATAGGGCATTCTATCATAAGAAAGGTTCTATTTTCTACCAGGATGGGGCCTTGATTCTTGATTTCCTTCTGTTACATGGTAGCAGATCTTAACAATTATTTTGCACAATCTCAGACCTTGCTTATCTGCATGGAAAGCATTCAAACAGAAAGTACAAACGAGGAATACAGGAGGTTTATGTACAGAAGTGAAGGCTTCCTATGAACAATGCCATGAAGAGCGGGGAAAGGGTCACACTCCAGGGGAGATCTTCTGGAATGGGCCATTCTGGGGCGTGCAAAGGCGGCCGGGAGCAATGAGGTTTTGCTCTGGAGACTGGGTCTGGAGCGGTCTGTTGCCAGGTATAGAAAGTGGTGTGGAGTGTTCCCTGTGTTAGGTTTTATAGTCCCTCTGGACACCTTCTTTATACGTATTACATTAACGGGGTGATTAACTGCCCTTTGCATGTTGCACCTTAGTGACCCTGCATTGTTTCTCTGCCACCTTTCCACAGGGGAGGGGGTCAAAGTGAGCAAGGCTCTGCAGATAAACTTCAGGTTCATCCCAGTCAACCCCATCTCCTCCCCCTTTCCATAGGGAAAGCTGTAGACTCAGGTCAACCCAGGTTTGAATCTGTGACTTTGGAGAATTTATTAAGCTCAGTGTCCTCCCATAACATGGAAATATTTGTCTCATAAGATTGCTGTGAGGCCGGGCATGGTGGCGCACGCTTGTAATCCCAGTACTTTGGGAGGCGGAGACCGGAGGATCAGGGTTCGCGGCCAGCCTCAGCTCTCTCTCTCTCTCTCTCTCTCCTTGTCTCTCTCTCT